>PVJA010005448.1:0-79088 GCA_004027025.1 Myocastor coypus
TTTTTTTTTTTTTTTTTTTTTTTTTTTTGCCTTTTTGAGACAGGGTCTCACTATGCAGTTCAGGCTGGCCTTGAGCTCAGTTTTGTAGCCCAGGCTGGTCTTGAACTCTCACCAATCCTCCTGCCTCAGCCTCCCAAGTGCTGGAATTACAGGCGCGCGCCACCACGCCCAGCTCTCTCTCAGCTTTTAAAGATAGTTTTGTCATGTATATTGATGCTGATTGAAATTTGTTTTCTTTTAAAACCTTTAGAACTTGAAATACTTCACTCCAAGCTCTCCCTGACTTCAGGATTTGTATGGAGAAGTCAGCTATAATTACGATGGGCATTCTCTATTGGCGATTTAGTTCCCTTACCTAAACACATTTATTTTATTTTTCTGTTGAACTGTGGAATCTTGAGTATAATAAGCCTAAATGTAGAACTTTTGTGGGTGAACATGGTTAACTGGAGTTCTATATACCTTACTTATATGTCTGCCAGTTTATTTTCCCTACTAGGGAAATTTTCTGACATGGCCTTTCTGAAGTTTTTATATCATTTGTACTGTCTTCTGCTTTTTTATTAACTCTAATCAAACCTTAATTATTCTTCTTTGCATCATGTATCAGCTGCTACACTGATTTCTTATGGTTCCTTTCCCTTTTTAAAAAATCTTTCCTTTCATGACCACTAACCACAAGCCTGCCTTCTATATCTGAGATTTTATCCTCACATTGGCTGATTTTCCTGTGCATACTTCCCACGGAACTCTTATCCTCCTTGATATTTGCTTGAATCTGCTTTATGGATTCCATTTCTTTCCTATGATGAACATTCATGGATTGCGTCATTTTTAAAACTCCTCTATTTATTTGTCTTTGCCTGTTCTAGAGTCAGTAAGCCATAATGAGTTCATTATGGACATCAACTCTGTAGTTATCTGAGAAAAATTTCTGGCTTGATTTTTTTCTAGAGCTTCATCCAGTTGCACGGTTGTTGCCACTTCAGAGAGATTGGGTGGTTGACTTTCAGATTGTCCCTCCTCACTGCCCTTCTAGTTTGCCTTTGGTCAACTGGGTGTCCTCGGTTGCATCTTAGGTGTCCTCTTTTCTTTTCATTTTTATGTTTAATTTTTGGATCTATGCATGTAAATTTTCCATGGTGAGTTCCTTTATTGCTAGGATTTAGAACCCTTAGGAAATGACTACTTCTTTGAGTATCTTTCAGATGCAGATGGTTTTGGAGTTTTCACTCTGTGTCAAGATCCTGCCTCTTTAATTTGCTGGAGATTAGAAGTTGCTGCCTGTGTGGCCCAGCCCCTGCTACTTTGGCACAGTGCTACAGTGTTTTCCATCACCCTTAGATACTCTCAGTTGTGTAATATCAGATTAGAACTGGTTATGACAATGATGCCCATTTTGGCTTAGGTGGCACCATGAGCAATAACAATACCATGAAGAATAGCCTACAAAATTACAAAACTCAGGTAACTACTGATTTTTCACCTTTAAACTTATTTACTAAGTTTGTGGTTATATGACAAAATCTAGAATGAAACAGAAAATTGTGTGCAGTATGAGTCCTTAATATGTATATTTTACCCTCAGGGGTTAAAATATGAAAGGTATTAGGGAAAAAATAGAAAAGTAGAAGAAGAAGAGATTAGAAGTAAAGCTGGAGGACAAAGAGGGATCATGATAACTTTGGGAAACTGGTGCAGAATACTTGAGGGAAAGCAAGAAGGAAGAGAATAAAAGGAGAACACAATGCAACAACAACTACAAAGAGGCCAGAAGCCACGTTCACACTCACATAAAAACGAGATGAAGCCGGACGTGGTGGTTCACGCCTGTAATCCCAGCACTTGGGAGGCTGAGGCAGGAGGATCGTTGTGAGTTCGAGACCAGCCTGGGCCAAAAAAGTGAGCTCAAAGCCAGCCTGAACTGCACAGTGAGACCCTGTCTCAAAAATAAAAAAAATAAAAAACAAGATGAAATTATGAGGGATAAAAAGAACAACATACCACCACCACAAGCAAAAAATGAAAACAAAATAGAGAGAGAGAGACAGAGAGAGAGAGAGAGAGAGAGAGAGAGAGAGAGAGAGGGATTGACAGATAATGTCCAAGTTTGTTTCTGCTATCACTGGTAGACAACAGTGTAAAGAGTCCAGTTCTGTGTTGTTCTGTATTGATATATCTAGCACTGGTTTATCCAGGCCAGCAGTAGCTTTATAGGTTCTAGGGTAACTGGATAGTCTCAGGGAGCTGTCTCCCAAAGTTCAGTCTCTCTTTTGGCAGTGGGGACTTCTAGGGATCTTTAAAACGTATGGATATATATATATATATATATATATATATATATATATATATAACTTTGACCTCAGGTGTTCTGGTTTAATTAGTCCAAGGTAGAGCCACCAAACACTAGGATTCCTAGTTTCCCATAGATAATTCTAAAATATAGCCGAAGTTGTAAACCATTACTGTGAATGTAGCTGCATGGTACCTTACTGTTAATTTATATACTGCCATCTGACAGTTTCACGATGGTGTAGATCTTCATCCACTGAATCTAGGTAGGAAGCTCTGCATTTCTAACAAAATTGTTGTTAATGCTGATGTTCCTGGTTTGTAGATCACAACTGAGTAGCAAGTATCTGAGTGATTCTGCCTTCTGGAAGTCAAAGCCTACATTGTTGGCCATGTGGAATTAATGGTGATGATTAAGCGAAAAACAACTCTGCTCATGATCATAACTAAACAGTTTTAAATTATGTGAGAGTCACATCTGACAGACATATGAGTAAAGTAAGAACATCAAGTAAGGACAAATTTTCTCTAAAATGAAGAGTCACTGATATGCATGTAAAATCAGAATTGCTTGCTTTCAACACTGGCTTCTAGTCTATATTCTGCTAACAAAACCCAATGTATCCCCATACATATTCAGGACACTCTGACACACTATTTTCCTGGATTCCAAGCATGTTCATGTTTTTAGTCTCATGATAGTTTTGTTTTATAAAGAAGCAGAAATGAACTCCGTAGTGCACTACATTGCGATGGATTGTCAGCACCCTCCCCTCCCACCTGAAGAAACTGGTGCCCTCAAATAAATACTACTTTGAAGTGACATGTTCTTCCTTTGGCCTTTATCACTGTTTCTTTTTTTAAAAAATGACTGTCTATAAATTAAAGCCCACAGGTCTTAAAAGTAAAGCTAGCTGTTTTGAAAAAAAAGTACTGTAAAACATGTTTTAACTTCCATTTAAATTCAGAATTAAGTAAATTTCAAAGACACGAGATCAATGTGAGGATTTTTTCTAATGTTTTTCATTGCACAGAGGGATGAGGAAGCATAGGGCAAATGTGCTCATCCAGTCGCTACTTTATAGAATAAGAACTTTCTATGACCTTTCCACCTTGTGCTATGTGATTATATCATTTCTCTAAAAAAAGGGTCAGCAAGCTAAGTCTTATGGCCAGATCCAGGCCACTGAATACTTTTACTCAATTCAGAAAAAAACGTTTGCATTGTTAAATAGGTGGGGAAAAATTCAAGGCAGGAAAGACATTTGATGACGTGCAAGTTTATAAAATTTATCCTTCAGATATACAGCTATTTTCTCTTACCTCATTGAGAATAAAAGTTTGTACTAATATTGTATAGACAAGATATTATCTCTGCACTTTGTCCTCTGAATAACTACTATGAACATAACAATTTCCAACATATTAATTACTGTAACCATCCTGTTAAACTGATTTGAAATGGAAAAAAAATTTATCCTTCAGTTTTTATAAAGATTTTATTTGAATAGAGGTATGCACTTTCATTTACAAATTGTCTAAAGATACTTTTGTTCTGTGAGGACAGACAGGGTTAAGTGTTTGTGATGGATAACATGGCTTATAAAGCACAACATATTTATTATATGGTCTTTTAAGAAAAACTTTGCTGCTTTCCTGATCTAGAGGTATACTTATATCCTTCAATTCATTTTTTCCTTTCCTTAATTTTTTATAGTAAAAAGACTTTATAAAGAAGACTTTGAAGTAAAAAAATTAAGCCCTTGATACAATTTTTTAACCCTTAAATCAGTTCAGCAAATATATAATCAGTAACTCAGTTGTGGAAGATTAAAGGTCCATTACTTTTATTTAAAATAAAAGATAGTTTCATTCCTAAAGTTTATTCATAAAGTACACATTTCCCTATGAATTCCCTACATATACACAAGAGGTAAAAAGTAAAAAGACAAACAAAATACACACCAGGAAGGGAACTCATAATTACGGAGAAACAAGAGAAACCTGTGTTCAAGCTCTGGCACTTTTATGCTATTGAAAATGCACCTTGTTTTGGACAGCATGCTATGTTCTGAAGTTCTGACCCTGCCACCTCTACTCACGTGCACACATGTCCACAAATGTGTACACACACGCACAAGCATGCTTGTAGTCTCTGTCTGCTCACTCCTCTGACAACCAGGAAGTCTGAGCAGCATCTGCTGCAGAACCAATTTTATCTCCTTTCCCGGTAGGGGAATAGGGTTATTTTTTTTTTTTTTCAAATTTATTTATTTAGTTTTTTCGTGGCAGGATTGCATTGTGTATGCACTTCAAGTTGATCCCCCCTTCCCTCGGGGGAGTATGGTTCTTTAAGAAGCAAACTGAAGCTTGAAAGCAGAGAGGATCACCTTTCCCTGTTGCATGCTGTCTCTCCTGGCACAGCTCCCAGCTGCCAGGGCTATAACATATGCTCCAGTTTTCCTCCTAGGCTTCTGGTGTGGAGAGCAGTCAGACCAAGAAGGAACAGACCTTTCTTTCTGGCAATTTTCTGTTAAGAAGACTTGGGGCTTGAAAAAAGCAAAGAAAATTTTAAATCTATGCATCCACACCTGAGGGACTTAGGACAAGCTACCAAGTCTACAGAAAGCTTTCTTAAAAAAAAAAAAAGTGAAAACCAGCCAGAATGTTAGCTTAGGTGATGATGAATGTTGCAAATTCCATCTCCTAAGAAATGATATGGTAAGAAAAGTTCATACTGGACACGTATAGAGAGAAAGAGAAAGAAAGAAAAAAAAAAAAAAGAAAAGGCATGCCCTCAGCTTTCATATAAAGTTTGTAGCTGAAGCTGTGCTGATTACATAAATATGTTAGTGTCTGAATTTCAAAAGGGTCACTCTTTTTCCTGGTATAGATATTCTTGGACTATGATTGAATGACTCTACACAGAAAGGCATAAAACTCACAAGATTCTGACACCTTTCATAACCTCTTGGTGAAGTGGGAAAAAACAAGCAGAAAGGGAAGGAGAACATCTGAACTGGTAATGCTCAGATACAACTTTGATTGTCATAGCATGGCCTCTAAACCTGAAAGTCTGTTCCTTTGAACAAAGAAGGATGATAATATCTTCTCAACTTTCTTCAGGGATAATCTGCCACCCAAACATTATAATGTATGTTCAATATCCTTGGTTGATTGTAGAGATATAATTTCTTTGTGATGCTGGTTTAATCACCATTTTTCTCTTACCCTGCAATTAATCATTTTATGTTCAACGCTGACAAAAAGCATAACTTTTAGATTCTGTATCTGTTTCAAAAGAAAATTTATTTCCAGGTATGTATAAAAACACATATCAATAAAAAATGGACCCAGAGCCAAGATTCCCACTGTGACAACCCTTTTTAAGGGTGAGATAACCTGAGCTGGGACTAGAACTATTACAGTGTGGGACCCTGTGTTTTCAGAAGAGAGTAACAAATGTCTTTGGTGGGGGAAAAAACAAAATAAGGCAAAGCAAGACAAATCCTATAGCTGAGGTCTCCAGATGGAAAGCAGCACCAATTGTTTCATTGGCCATTTTTCTCAAGTGAACAGATTTCAGAAGAAAAGTGGAGCAAATGTAACACTGCACACACAGAGGTGTGGGCCTGTCAAAAGACATTACCACAAATTCAGTAGTAAATATATTCAGCTTTTATTCAAACCATATGAATTGTAGAGGCCTCTATTCTATAAAGTATTCAGATTCAGCACTCTACCATTAAGCTGCACTCCCAACCCTTGCTCTACAGAATGAAATTGTAGTTGTCTCTTGCAAAGACAGAAAACTGGGCTTTATAAGGTGGGAATGGAGAAACAAAATAATAGGAAAACTGTTGATTGGTTAACATGAGTTTTCATCAGCTTTGTTGTGTTGTGAGAGGTAAAGTAGGGAGGTCAGTCCTTGTCATTTTTGCTAAAAATGGCCTATTTGGGCATTTGACTATTTTTTCTCCCTCCCAATGCCTTATTAAACCATATAAACAACTTAAAATTCAGCTTGGTGACATGGATATTCAGCATGATTGACTCCATTTTAGTTTGGTCGGTTGGATCTAGACCAGGAGTTCAGTGCCTCTAAAAAAAAAAAAAAAAAAAAAAAGATTATTTATTGGTTTAGTACAGGGTCTCACTACGCAGCTCCGACTTACGATCTTCCTGTTTCAGCCTCCTCAATGTCTGGATTACAAACATGCATCACCACCCCTGGTTTTGGAGCCTGGCATGTAATGGGGCTCTGGGGGTTGAACCTCGGTCCTGTGCTTACCAGGTCAATGCTAAAACTGCCAAACTATCTCCTGAGCCTGCACTAGCCTCTTATACCCTATTTATATCAAGCCTAAATAATCTCCTATCCACCCCAAAGAGTTATTTACAATTATGAAGTCTATTCATTATTTATTTTTTAATCAGTTGTCTTTGGATAATGTATTGTTGTTTTCTGTGTGTATGTATAGAAGATCATATAGCCACCCCAGGAAAAATAATAATGGAAATGATACAGTAATATTATGACAAGGAACCACACGGATGTATTTGTATTACAATGCAGGTGAGCACAGATCCCATTGTGAAAAATGTCTTTATGAAGGTTAAAAACTATTTTGTACATAACATAGAGGTAAAAAAGAAATGAGATCCTATCATTTACAGCAACATGGATGAAGCTGGAGAGTATTATTTTAAATGAAGTAAACAGACATGCGAGACAGGCACCACCTGTTCTCACTCACATGTGTAAGCTAGAATGTTGACCTCAGAGCAGAGAATGTGGAATACTGGTTCTTGAAGTAGGATATGCAAAGGACGGCCAAATAGCTCTATGGACTAAAGTGCCTGCAAGCAAGCACAGGGGCCAGGGGTTTAATCCCCAGGCCTGCCGTGCTGGCCCGGCTCCCAGGCACGCTAAGACAGCAATTGAGGCTGGCCATAGTGGCAAACACCTGCAATCCCAGCTCTTAGGAGGCTGGAAACAGGTGGATCACTATGATTCCAATCTTGTAGTGAGACCTTGAACATCCTGTAGACCCTTTCCTAAAATATAGAAGGAAAAAAAAAAAAAAGAATATGTAATAGGAAAGGGGGACAGGGGCAGTGCAGGCAGCATGTCCCAAAATGCAGTGCACTGCAGGAATGAGTGCTACTGTTTTACAACACAGCAGGATGACCAGTGTTGGTATGGACTTACCATACATTTCATCAGGAAGTAGCAAAGAGGAATTTGAAGTTTTCCAGAACAAAGAAATGATGTGTATAAAGAGATAAGAATGCCAATTACCCGGAGCTGATCATCACACATACCTGTGTGTACTCATCACACAGTACCCCACGATATGCACTATTGTTACATGAATACAGCTAAATATCATTGAGTACACTACACAACATTATTTTAATTACCTGTTGAGTTTGTGTATGTCTTAGATACTCTTCTCCCGTTGCGGGGACAAACACCTGACACTCAAAATGAGAAAAGGAAAGGTTTATTTAGCTCACAGTTAGTGGAGGCTTCAGTCCATACTCAGCTGGCTCCAAAGCAGACTGGCACATGGCAGAGAGCAACTTTCCATGGCAGCAGGCAGAGAGCAAGAGCACTGGGAGAGAGCGTGAAGCTGCTTAAGCGGCTAACTTCTCTGCCTACCTTACACTGAAATGTAAATCACCTGGCCCAGGGGAGAGGCAGCACCCACCTCCACAATAATCAATTACAAATTCGAGAAGCAGCCCCATGACTGCATGAGGCTTTGGGGTAACACCTATACACCAACAATAACAGTGTAAATCAGATCTATAATTCTAGACTGCTTCCAGAGGCTTATAACGAGGTCTGTGTTTACTGAGATCATCCAAAGAATAAAACAACACGCAGCAAGCGCTTACTATGAGCCATATTCTGCACGGTATTAGGGACCCAGTGGGGAGCTGCAAGGCCTCTTAGACAGTAGATGTGCAGCCTTCCTCCAGAGGTCAGAACTGTCTTTGCCCCTCCACCTCATCCAGGGCCCTTGGAACTCTATGGGTAGCAGGCGCGGTCTGCACTCTTGCTTCGCTGTCTCTCCTCTACCTAGACTGCCACATCCCTGGCAACATTTCTTTGCCCCTCGGAAATGTGAGAAGAGGGGGAAACTACCTTTACCTTGTTCCAAAGGATGTTCTTTGTGTTGTGAATGTTTTGCTCTGTGATGTACTTGCATATTTTAGCATCTAGAAATGTATTCACACACATATTACTTTAAAGAGGGTAAAACAAATACTACATTCTGTCAGAAATGCCTCATGCAAAAGACTTAAGTATTCAATCATACAGAAATGAAAAAACTATGCTTATCAGTACACCATGTGGTGGACATTAAATTTGTAATAATATAAATAATGCTTCAGTAATGCTAACTGCTTTACCTGCCAGGAGATACAAACACTGCCATATCTTTCTATGTCTCTAATGAACCCTCTAAGCCCCCATCTGCCTACACTGGCAGACAGTTTGGTGACCGTGTGCCCCCAGTGATGAAGGCCACACATTTAAATGGTTCTTTTGACAAAGAGAGCCTTAAGGAAGGAAGAGCATGGTGGGCACTGCCACCTCAGTTTGTAGTCTGCTGATGCCAGACAAGGGCACAGTGCAGTCTTTCACATTCAGGTCCCAAAGCCACAGTGTAGTTCCCATGGCTCCAGTTGGCATCCTTCCCTCTGTTGCCTTGTCCCACTCCCCATACCATGCTGGCTGGAGCTGGGACCACAGGAAGGCTTGAGACAGGTTGGCCAAAGACACTCCTAGCGTTCACCTTTGCTGGAAACCGGTTGGAAGCCAACCTCTTTAACTCAGAGTCCACATTGGTCACTATTTCCTTGTTTCTTGGTTTCCTTGTTTCTTGGTTATGGGTCTTTGGCAGGGATACAGTGGTTTTTCTGCAAATCTATCTAGTGACAAAGTTGAAGAAGAAAGGCTGGAGTCCAGTTGCTTACAGATCTGGACTTCTTCACAACATTCACAGAAGCTTAATAGAGAAAGGGGGCACATTGTTCAAGTGAGAATGCTGTATGAACTTCTGTAGCAGGCACCTGTACGAAGATGGGCTACACAGCATTGATGGAATGAGCCAGAATGTTTCTCTCTTAGGAGAAAAGTTTGTTCTAGGGTGACTTCATAGATCATCCTCTAAATAAAGAAAACAACACATTTCAAAATTCTATCCTAGGGGCCTGCCACAAGCACAACCTACAGAGCAACCACACCCACCTTTCGAGTGAGACCTCCTCCTCTGGCCCACCAGAAGCTCAGCCAACCCAGCAGCCAGGATCGCTGTATGAGAATTCAATCCCTGGCCTGCCGCAAGCTCAGGTAACCCACCAGCCAGGCCAGGTGAGACTTCAGCAGCCTCAACTGAACCACCAACACTTGGGCACACAGTTCTGCAATAAAGATCACTGCTATACAGAATGATACAGACAAGGAGCAAAACTCAATCTCAGGTCCCGAGCCCACCTGAAACAAATATAGGAGACACTAATAGAATAAAATGGGATTCATGCACCAGAAATCTCTATATTAATAGCATCTGAAGTAAACAAAATTGCAGAAACATATACAGGAACTCAGATTGGAGATAATCTCATAAGTTAAAAGAGAAATTTTTTAATTACTAGAGCCTGAAGGGGGGAAAAAAAACAGCTGCAGAAATGTATAGAGGGAATCAGATCAGAAATAACCTCGAAAGTAAAAAACAAGTCATCTCTAAATGAATAGCATCTGAAGTAACAGAACAACTGCAGAAAGGTAGAGTGGAAATGAGAGCAGAAATAACCTCTGAAGTAGAAAAAGAAAGTATAACTAGAATGAAAGGCTTAACAAATGCCACTAAAGAAGACATTGATTAAAAAAAAAATTAGAGATTAGAGAAATGATGGAATTCTTGAATGAGGAATATGGGAAATAAATAGATTACATGAAACAGATTCAAAGAGATATACAGGAAAACAAAATCTCAATCACAAGTTGGCAACATCGTATGAACGAAAGTTAAGATAGAATTTCAGATCTTGAAGACAAGTCACAGGTGGTGAAAAGGTAAGAAAAAATCTTATAAAAACAACCAGGATGCAGGATTAAGTAATTCACCATCTGCAAGATGATAGAAAAATGAACAACGTAAGATTAATAAGAATCAATGAGAAAGGAGGAGTCAATACAAATGATATAAAAAGAATATGGGCAGAAGTAATAACAGAAAACTTCCCAAATATGAGAAAACTATCAGACATTCAGGTAACTGAAGCATACATAACTCCAAATAACATCAATGCAACTAAAAACACACCCAGATATATAATAGTCAAGATCCCAGAAATCCAGCAGAAAAATAATACACTAAAAGCCGCTAGACAAAAGAAACAGATCACATTTAAAGGAAAATCCATCAGGATAATGGCAGATTTCTCTTCACAAATGATGAAGTCAAGAAGAGCATGAAGCCGAGTGCTTTAAGTCTTCCATGCAAACAAATTCCATCCCAGACTTTTACATCCCACAAAACTCTCTTTCAAGTATGATGGAGAAGTCAAATACTTCCATGACAAGGAGCAACTAAAGAATTTCATGATGTCAAAGCCAACCTTACAAAGACTACTAAAAAATACTTTAGAGAGAGACCAAAATGACTTGATCTCTACAAATGAGACCAGAAAGAGCCCACCAAATAAGGCAACCAATTAAACAGGAGAAAAAGGAGTAAATAGTAGTAAGTAAAAGACATGTCAATCATAAGTCAATACATTTCAATTATAACCATCAATGTAAGTGAACTCAGTTCTATAATTAAAATAATTGGACTAGAAGAGTGGATAAGGAGCAAAATCCAACAATACGCTGTATACAAGAAACACACTTAAGGATGCAAAATAATACTACATACCACAGCACATCAAAAAAGACAACGAGTAGGAATGTTGTTTTCAGACACTCAACACTTCAAACCAAGACTGATCAAATGAAAGAAAGAAGACTACTACATACTTGTCAGGGGAAAAATTCAAGATGAAGAGGTAACACTCATAAATATGTATGTACACAACACAGGAGCACCAAGTTACATGAGATAAATCTTAATGGACAGGAAAGGTTTATTATCCAATACCACAATTTTGACAGGAGACCTTAATACCCCTTTATCCCAAAAATATAGGTCAAGCAGACAAAAAATTAGCAAAGAAGTAACAGAACTGAACCAGATCTTCGAACAATCAGACTTAGTGGACGTACATATTGTTCCATGCAACCACTTTTGAATACACATTTTTGTCAGCTGTACATGGGACATTTCTCAAAATAGACCACATACCAGTATGTAGGTCATGCTTAAGTATATGCAAGAGAACAGAAATTATTCCATACATATTATCAGACCACAATGCAATGACACTAGAAATAAAAGAAAAAAGAAATCACAAGAACCCCAGAAATACATGGAAATTAAATAACAACATTTTCAGCAACGAGTGGGTTACAGCTGAAATTAAACAAGAAATTAAGCAATATTTACAATTTAATGAAAATTCAAGCAAAACCTACTGGAATTTATGGGATGAAATGAAAGCAGTTCTCAGACCGAAATTTATAGCTCTGAACTTACACATTAAGAAAACAGAATGGGAACAAATAAATACTTTCTTGCAGCATCTAAACAGACTAGAAAAGGAAGAGCAAATGAAACACAAAGCCCTAAAATGGGAGGAAATTATAAAGATTAGAGCAGAAATTAACTCAGTTGAGACAAAGAAAACAATGCTAAGAATTAGTTAATCAAAAAGCTGGTTCTTTGAAAGATTAAATAAAATTGCTAAGCACCTAGCTAACCTCTTCAAAAAGAGGAAAGAAAGGACTCAAATTCAAGCAATAAGGAATAAAAAGGGTGAAATTACTACAGACCCAGCAGAGAATCATAGGATCATTAGTAGCTACCTTGAGAATCATTACTCTCACAGAATTGAAGACATAGATGAAACGGACAGATTCCTAGAAAGGTACAGATTACCAAAACAGAATAAAAAAGATATAAGATCTCTCAATAACCCAATAACAGTGAATGAAATACAAAATGTAATAAAAAGACTACTGACAAAGAAAAGTATAGGAACTGAGTGATTCACAACTGAACTCTACAAGAAATTTACCAAAGACATAACCCTAAAGCTCCTCAAACTCTTGAATGAAATTGAAAAGGAAACAATACTCCCAAAATCATTCCAGGAGGGAAGTATTACACTGACAACAAAACAAGAAAGAGATGTAACTAAAAAAGAAAAACACAGGCCAATTTCTCTCATGAACATAGATGCAAAAGTCCTCAATAAAATCTTCACCAATAGAATACAGCAAATCATCAAGAAGATTGTACGCCATGACCAGGTAGGATTCATCCCAGGGATGCAAGGATGGTTCAATATACACAAATCTATAAATGTAACACACTATTTCAATAAAACCAAAACCCAAAATCACGTGATTGCTTCAATTGATGCAGAAAAGGCTTTGACAAAATCCAGCACTTATTCATGTTCAGAGACCTACAGAAAATTGGAATAGAAGGCCTCTACCTCAGTCTGATAAAGGCCATCTATGACAATCTTCTGGCTAACATACTTCTAAATGGGGAAAAACTGAAGTCTTTTACTCTCAGATCAGGTACCATCACTCTTATTCAATATAGTTCTGCAGCCATTAGCTATAGCCATTAGAAAAGAGAGAAACAAAAGAAATAAGAATAGCTAAAGAAGAGGTTAAATTATCATTATTTGCAGATGACATGATAATCTACTTGGAAGACCCAAAACACTTTACCAAAAAGCTATTAGAATTAATACACAAATTCAGGAGTGTAGCAGGATTTAAAGTGAACACAAAAAGTCAGTAGCATTTCTCTACACAGATAACAAACACACACACACAGAGAAATTAGAGAAACCATACCTTTTATGATAGCACCAAAGAAAGTGAAATACTTAGGAATTAACCTAATTAAGACATAAAAGACATTTTCAATGAAAACTAAAGTACTCTGAAAAAAGAGATCCTAGAGAACTGCAGAAAATGGATAAGTATTCCCTGCTCCTGGATAGGAAGAACCAACGTTGTGAAAATGGCCATACTCCCTAAATTGTTATACAGATTTAAAGCAATTCCTATCAAAATACCATTAACATACCTCACAGACTGGGAGAAACCATTCCAAGGTTTATTTGGAACCAAAAAAGACCTAGAATAGCAAAGACAAGGCAGGAAGCATTACAATTCTGACCTAAAGATATACCACAAAGCTATACTGATAAAATCAGCAGGTATTTGCGGAAAAAAAATAGACCTGCAGATCAGTGGAATAGATTAGAAGATACTGAAGCAAACACAAACACAAACACACTCAGCTACCTTTTCTTCAACAAAGGGGCCAAATGCGTTTAGCGGAAGAAAGATAGTGTCTTTAACAAATGGTGCTGGAAAAACTGGCTCCCCATATGTCAAAAACTAAAACTTGGCTCAGATCTATCACCATGCACTAAACTAAAGTCAAAATGGATGAAAAATCTAAATATTAAAAGAGAAACATTAAATCTCCTAGAAGAAAAAGTGGGAGAAAATTTTGAAGACATCAGGATAGGCAAAGAATTCATGAACAAAAATCAAAATCAAAATGCACTTGAAAGAATGAAAAACTGATACCTCCTGTGGCTAAGAAGTTTTTGTATTTCAAGAGAAATTACCAACGGAGTGAAAAGATAATCCACAAATTTCAAAAAGATTTTAACTAATAAATATCCAGACAAGATCTTCTATGTAGAATTTATAAAGAACTAAAAATCATTAGGGTCCCAAAATTCAAAGACCCAATCCAGAAAAAGGCATCTGAGATGAACCCACAGTTCTCAGAGAATGAAACTGAACAAACCTACAAAACACACGAAGAAATGCTCCATATCGCTGGCCATTTGTCAAATGCAAATCAAAGCAAGACGTAGATACTATTTCACCCCATAAAGCATGGCTCCCATAAAGAAATCAACCAACAATAAATGTTGGAGAGGCTGTGGGGAAAAAGGGACACTTCTCCACTGCTGGTGGGAATGTAAACTGGTGCAACCATTATGGAAATCAGTGTGGAGGCTCCTTAAAAACTAGAACTGGAAATTCCATTCAATTCAGCTATCCTCCTACTGGGAATTTTCTCAGAAAAACTGAAAACATCATATCATAGTGATATCTGTGCACCTATGTTTATAGCAGCACAATTTGTAATAGCTAAATCTTGGAAACAACCAAAATGCCCCTTATCATAAGAATGGTTGAAAAAGATGTGGTATTTTTATACTATGGAATATTGCTCAGCTACAAAGAATTATAAAATTAAAAACTTCATCTATAAATGGATGTATCTTAAAGATATATTCATAAGCCAAATAAACCAGGCCTACATGTGTAAATATCATATAGTCTCCGTAGCGTAAGAACTCAAAAGAAGAAATAAAAATGGAGAGGGATAACATAGCTGAATCGAAATCAAGGACTCAAAGCTTAAACAATAAAGCGACTGCAGGTAGAAAAGATAGGAAGCATGGCAGGGGCAAATTCATGCACTTACATACACAGGATGAATTAGATAGTGATCCTAGGAACCTCCAAAACATCTTTGACCCTGAGCATAGCTATGTGTAACAGTAAAAATATGCTTGGAATGCCTGTCATTCTGGTCTTTTAGATATGTTCTTCTAATGTAATTTCAGTTACTCCTATGCTCTCTCTCAAGTAAATGGTTGATTTACAAGAACAGAGAAAATGGTATTAAATGAGAGTAAGAGACTAGGAAAAATGCCATAGGATTGACCAGTTACAATTTTGTATATACTTAGATTTCTAAATGTGTAAAATGTGTAACTGCTTTTCTCACACTCTATAGAGATTTAATAGAATATCAATGATTGGTAGAAAATACTAATTCCAAGTTAAGTCTGAGATGTTTCATATTCAGAAATCGGTGATGTTCTGCTCAAGTACCTATGGTATAGAGTAATAGTATCACTAAACTTTTCTTCTGGCAGGTTAAGAATATAGGTTTATGGACCAAAAATTGGAGAAAAGGAAGTGCTACAAAGATAGACAATATTTTGGTCCTAGCCCTCCAAGGTCAGTGAGGACTCAGGACAGAGATGACCTGTAGTACAACATCCTATAACTCAGTGGTTTCCCAAATTTTCTGTTCAAGGAAATGTTGGGGCTACAGAGGAAAGGGATTGAAGATGTATAGTGTGCCTGAGGAGAATCACCTAGCGAGAACACATTCTCTCAAGCTTTCACAGAGAGTAAACTGGTCAAGCAAAGGCCGTAATTCATCCAGATGGCTGACACCAACAAGTTTTAAAAAGCACTGTAGATGGTTACAAAGTAAATCCTGAGGGGATTTGACTGACCTTAGGAGATACAAAAATTACATGCTTTGCTATACAGTTCGTGCTTGAACTTGCTCTCAACCACCCAGCAAACAAAATATCTTTGTTTCTGCTATTTTTACTCTTTAAAATAAAAATTTAAAGATTTAAAAATATTCTATACTATACGTCACCTTAGTATATTTTGATGACTTTTTAAAAATATAACAATACATCAATAAAACTAGATATCTAATTTTAATGAGAAGAGTGGAACTTGGCAGGATTCCATGGACTTTGCCTTTTCCTCATTAGCACACTTCACAAACAACTGTGTAGCGGGAAAGAAAGGAGACAAGATCATATCCCAGTGACCCCAAGCAACGGTGTGGGAGAGAATCAGTCTCCCTGAAGTCTGTGCTACCACCACAGTAATAAAACAGATGTACATAGTTGCTTTAGGGTCAGTGTCCTGAGAGATCAGAAATTAAGGCTAGGGCAGGACATAAAATAAGAAATAAAAAAAGAATGGTGGTCAAAAAGTACCACAAAAGCTAAACGCCAGTGGCAGCCTTCAAGAACCCAGTTGGTAGGCCAGCAAGAGAACTCAGTGGACTACAGCGTGTTCTTAGGCAAGTACATGGACCAGAGCTTGATCCCCAGTACAGTATGCTTCACTGGCCCAGCTCTGGGCACGCTGAGTGGGTGATGAGTTGGGGTGCGGTGGTGCACACCTATAATCCCAGAGCTGAGGAGGCCGAAAATAAGAGGATCACTATAAGTCCAACCTGCATAGCGAGACTCTGTACAAAAACAAAACAAAACCAAAAAAGCCCCATTGGCAGGAAGACATATCTGCTGAATAGTCTCCAGACATGAGCCCAGATATAGTTTATGGTGAAAGGTACATTACATCATGTAATCAATATGTTAAGAAACAATATCTATACATAATGCAGGAATAAAATCAACTTCAATATTTATTTTTGATGGTAGGAATGTAGGTCATTCTCCTTTATTATGTATTTTTATTGCTATTTTGTAAAATTTCCCAAATAATTATGCATTGATTTTTAACGTTGTGAAAAGTGAGTGGTTTAACTTAATAGTTTTTATGAAATAGCATACATTATAAGCAATTCAAATTTTTATGAATGTGTTTCTTTTTAATTTTTGAGTCACAGGAAAACAGCTGCAATGTTTGAAGTTGCCTATGTCTTAGCTTGGAGAGCTCTTACTTGGTAGAAACATTAACTGAACAGTATATGAATTTTTTGTATAATAGGAAAATTTTTCGTTGTATTATTAACTGGAACATCTCATGTAGTCTCCAGCTTTGAGTTACAAACCAGATTCTGGAACCCACAGCTCTAATACACATTGCTGTATTTGCTGCAGGTCATCAGGTAGCTGCGAAAATGCAAGGAAGGAAAGGGTTTGGGGAACTTGAAATTGAAATGTTAATCAAAATTGGATAATGGAAGATAGATCACAATAATATATCCAGGTTATTGGTCTTTTAATATGGATAACTTCATTATGATATGTAATCAGAAATGAATCCTTATAAGTTATGAAAATTGCAGGATGAGAACAAAACCCAAATGAGAAGACTGTTAATGATGCCTTAGATGTAGACTTTGTAGAATCATTTATGTGTTCTATTTTACTTACTGTCATAACATATATGCAGTGTCATAAAATAGCAATTAAAACTTTAGTAAAATATATTTGTTCAATCCATCGGCAGGAGTGTGGGTCCTCTATATTTAAGTCTAATATTTTTCATATATATATATATATATATATATATATATATATATATCAAATTCAGAAAATATATGTATCAGATTCTAAAGAAAATATATTCTGTGTGTATGTGTGTGTGTGTGCAGGGTGTCACACACAGTCTGGGTTTGTAGTGATCCTTCTGTTTTCAGCCTTCCTTGTGCTGGAATTACAAGTGTGTGCCACCATACTAGACTTCATTGCCAACTCACTGCATTCAGGGGCCAAGGCCAGTGTGACATGTGGTGACAGGGATCAAACCCTAGCCCCTGTGCTGGCCTCAGCAAGTGCTTGGTCTGCTGACCTGTCTTGTTGGCCCTGAAAATATATTGTCTTGATAAAATCTGTAGAAACAATAGACCCAATGTAATATCATTTACAACACTCCAGACATTGAAATAAATATTTAGATTCCCCTAGCAATTGGCAGTGAAAAAAAATAGCTAACATTCAGGTAGTTTGTGGAGAGGTGATCCTGAGAAATAAGAGTCAAAGAGTGAAGTAATAAGGAAAAAAATCAAGAAAATGAGGGTAGTAAAGCATGCATTATCAGGTGAATTATCACTGTGAGCAGCTGTAGCCTCATCTCACTTCAGGAGACAGTATGGACAGTGCCCAGACTCATCTCAACAGAAGGCTAACGAAGTTGTGTATTTACAAACCAATGATAAGTCCTCTCCATCTTTGCTTTGGGCTTGCTCCCAGAGCATTAAGTCCAAGAAATCTCTGGCCTATCTTTTGTGCAGGCAAACCTGTGATAAGAAAGTCCTCATGCTGGTGCATGCTATGGGAATCTTTCATGAAAAGCGAGTCAGGAGATTGAACCAGAACACTGATGACATCTATTACAGCTCTACTTTCAGGAGCTCAAAATGAGTGAGACATTAAGTATCTGTCCAGCGTTTACTTGTTGGTATACACACTTGCCCACATATGCGGTTATGACAGGCACAATACCAGTCCCATTTTGCAGATGATAGGTCTTAAGTGTGAAGAGGTAAAGTGACTTTTCCAAGGTTATGCAGCTGGAGTTTGAACTCAAATCTTTTCACTTCAGGGTCCACATCTATATCCATTTTGGTAGGTCACCGAGGAAGGAGTGTCTGTTCGGTCCACATGAACAGTCAAGGAATTTTTAGAGCTCCTCAAGTGCTCTACAGGAAGAGTGGATGGTTCAGTCATCCTTCCTTACTGACCTCCAAGGGAGAAGCTCCTGGTTTCTGATGAGCTTGTTACCAAGACTCAGTTAGGTGGCTAGCTCTAGAAAATGAAGACCTACAGAAATGTGTCCTCCTGTCATGTGTCTCAAACACACTGTCTATGAACTCCAGATGTCCTAGCATTTCTATTTAGAACCCACACAGTCCATCAGATATTTTGAGACACCATGGTTTTCTTGACTTCAATTCTATGAGAATTTAAGTTCATCTCTCTACAATGGAGTAATAGCCTCGGGATAGAAACCATTTGACCAGGAAGTGCAAGCAGTGCAGAGATTTAGCTCCATCCCAACTGGCTATAAAACTGCCAGGGATACTGGGTCAGGCAGGTGGTAAATTAGCTACTTGGAGAGGTCCTCTCATTGTTGCAGGCCACTGAGCCATTAAAACCTCTGTGCGAACCTACCCGGCAATGTCATTAAGTACTTGTAAGATTGTACTTTGGCACAAGTTTAGTAGAACTACTTATTCCACACCACCTAATTAAAAGAAGTATGGCATACTCGGCTTTTTTTTTTTTTTTTTTTTTTTTTTTAAGACTGTGAGCATAAATACCCATTTGAATTTGGTAAACACAATTTAAAATTGATTCTAATAGGTTTAGACACTAAGCACTCCCTTCCAATTTCTTCTAATTAAAAGGAGAGTATAAATAGATGCGAAGTTGATCGAAATAAAATGGAACACCTTTGATCACCTTGGGTGGGATTTGAGAGTGGGCCTGTTTCTTTTTTTTTAAAATATTATTCTATGACATTATGCATCTCTTCCCAAGACAAATTAATGAAACAGAATAACCTCGCATTTGTTCAGCACAATGGCAGAGAAGAGAGGATGTAATTACATTTAATTTTTCCTTGCTTTTAGAATGCTATGGATTGATTTTTGTTTCCAAACATTGAAAGCAATAATGTAAGAACACACACACACACACATGTGAATGCACACATGCATGCACACACTCACACACACACACACACACACATGCACACACTGTGAAGGGCGAACACATCAGACGCTAGATGTTCCCTTTCCAATAAATTACAGTTTTGAATTTTGTAAATCTTTGCATCTTTCTTCTCTTCGTAATCCTAAAATAAAATAAAAAAATCACACTTTCTTATGGATAGATAAAAAAAGTAACATGACATCAAACCGGGTCTTCATGAGTTCTTTCTGATCACCTTATCAGGGCAGTGTGTCTCTAATGCTGGCAGGGGAAAGGCTTGTAATAAATGTTGGTCTCCATGCCACTGGCGATGCATTATAGCACAACCAGCGAAGGTCTGGAATTGTGAAGAGTGACAAATCCTGTGTCTCCGTGTGGCTACTATGTTTTTTTCCTATACATACAAAACAACGACATATTTTAACTTGAAAATTCAGAGTAACAACAATATTATGGTATTGTAGCAATATAAATATGACAACAATTACTTAAAACCTATGAATTATCCAGGCATTACACAAGTGTAATCCCAGGTACATGAGAGGCTAAAGCAAAAGTACAACAGATTTGAGAACCTGTCTCAAAAACAAACAAACAACAAAATCAAACTTGGGAATGTGGGTCAATAGTAGAACAATTGCTTAGCATGCATGTTTCAAGGCTATAATCACCCATCCCACAGAAAGTACACGAAATAATTTGTTTAAAAACTTATTTTGCTTATTTCTATAATTTTCCATTTCAAACTTTTTTGTAGCCATAGAAAGCATGAATGAACAGTTCATCTCAGATGCCCATTTATGGATTGGGTCTTTCCATTTTGGGCTCTGAATTTTCTTTTTTTTTTTTTTTTTTTTTTTTTTTTTTTTTTTTTTTTTTTTTTTTTTTTTTTTTTTTTTTTTTTTTTTTTTTTTTTTTTTTTTTTTTTTTTTTTTTTTTTTTTTTTTTTTTTTTTTTTTTTTTTTTTTTTTTTTTTTTTTTTTTTTTTTTTTTTTTTTTTTTTAGTTCTTTATAAATTCTAGATAGACGACCTTTGTCTGAATACTTAGTAGTTAAATTTCTTTCAAAATTTGTGGGTTGTCTTTTCATTTTGTTGGTAATTTCTTTTGACATGCAAAAACTTCTCAACAAGAGGAGGTCACAGTTGTTAATTCTTTCAAGTGTTACATGTGCAGTTTGATTTTTGTACATGAACTGTTTGCCTACCCTCGTGTTTTCAAGATTTCCTCCTACTTTCTCTTGCAGGAGATTTAGTGTTTCTGTTTTAATATTTAGATGTTTAATCCATTTTGACTGTACTTAATTGCATGGTGATAGACTTGGGTCAAGTTTTAGTTTTTGGCATGTAGAGATCCACATTTTTCCAGCACTATTTGTTTCAGTAAACATGTTTGTCCCCTTTGTCAAAGAAAAGGTGGCTAAGTATGTTTGCATTTGCTTTTGTGTCTTTATTCCATTGATCCTCAGGTCTATGTTTTTGACAATGTCATGCTGATTTTCTCACAGTAGATAGATAGTATAATTTTAAGTCAGGAATTGTAATGTCTCCTGCCTTGTCTTTGTTGCCCAGGATTGTCTTTACTGTTCCAGTCTTTTTCTGGTTCCATAAATTTTAGGAAAGATTTCTCTAGGTCTGTGAAGTATGTTGATGGTATTTTGATAGGGATGGCATTAAATCTATACAACGATTTTGGGATATGGCCATCTTCACAATGTCGGTTCTTCCTAGCCACATAAAGGGAATGTTTTTCCATTTTTTTGAATTCCTCTACAACCTCTTTTTTCAGAGTACTTTAATTTTCATTAAAAAGATCTTTTACTTCTTTAGTTAGATTAATTCCTAAGTATTTCATTTTTTTCAGTGCTATTGCAAAAGGTATTGTTGCTCTAATTCCCTCTCAGTGTGTTTGTTATCTGTGCAGAGGAATGCTATTGACTTTTGTGTATTGACATTGTAGCCTGGTATGCTACTGAATTTGTGCATTAATTCTAGCAGTTTCTTGGTTGAGCTTTTTGGGTCTTCCAAGTGGACTATCATGTGACCTGCAAATAATGACAGTTTGACTTCTCCTTTACATATTGTCATTCCCTTTATTTCTCTCTTGTCTAATGGCTCTAGCTAATGATTCCAGAAGTATATTGAATAGAGGTGGTGATAGAAGACATCCTTTTCTTCTCAGAGGAAGAAATACTAGAACCTAATAAATACATGAAATATGCTCCACATCACTAGCCATCTGTTATGATTTATGTCTAGTTGTCCCACCAAAGCCTCATGCAGTCATGGGGTGAGGACTTCTATAGATTTGAGACTTTGTCCATGATCCACTGGGATTATGTGATTTAGTACTGATCTAGAGTTTGAGACTTGATCCACGATCCCTGGATTATGTCTTTTAAGTACTTCTGAAGTTATGGGTGTAGCCTAAGGTGGATAGGCTGAGGCAGAGAGCCTGAATATAATATGAAGACAGACAGAGAGACAGACTGAAGCTGTTGCTCTCTGCTCCCCTGGTTGTTCTGTTGCCTCTGTCACAATTGTTGCTGTTCCACCGCCATGAGCTGCTGCTCTCTGCCATGTGCCTCTCTGCCTTGGATCTAACCGAGTATGAACTGAAATACTCAGTAACTGTGAGCTAAATAAGTCTTTCATTCCTTCACTTTGGGTGTTGGGTATTTGTCCCAGCAACAAGAAAAAAAGTAACTAAAACACCATCTCACCCCAGAAAGAATGGCTTTCATAAACAACTCAAGCAACAACAAATGCTGGAGGGCTTTGAGGATAAAGCAACTCTTGTCCACTGCTGGTGGAAATGCAGACTGGTGCAACCATTATGGAAATCAGTGTGGAGGCTCAAAAAAAAAAAAAAAAAAGAACCTAGAGTTGGATATTCCATGCAATCCAGATATCTTGCTACTGAAATTTTCCCCAAAGAACCAAAAACATCATATCACACTGAAGCTATGTTGATAGAAGCACAATTTGTGATAGCAAACTCTTGGAAACAACCAAAATGTATATCACCTGAAGAATGGTTGAAAAAGATGTTGTGTTTTTATAGAGTGGAATATTACTTAGCTATAAAGAATGATAAAGATGAAGCCTTCATATATAAGTGGATTCATCTTGAACATATACTCAGAAGTGAAATAAACCAGACCTACATGTGTAAATATCATATAGTTTCCCTAGTGTAAAAACTCAAAAGAAGAAATAAAAATGGAAAGGCATAAAAAAGCTAAATGGAAATTAAAAAAAACTTAAGGATTAAACAATGAAGAGATAGCAAGCAAAAAAGTTAGGAAATGTGGCAGGGGCAAAACCGTGCACTTGCATACACATTTAGATAATGATCCTAAGAATCTCCAACAGATTTTTCAAACTAACAGTTAATTGGTAGAATTCCCACCCTCACTAAATGTACATGCCATTATCTGTGAAGTAAGCAATTACACTGAGGATAGCAATATGTAATACTAAAACCATGCTTGGAATGTCTGTCATTTTGATATTTTAGATGTGTGATCCTTTCAATATGATATCAATTATTGCTATGCTTTCTCTCAAGTAAATTTATTTTTATTTTTATTTTTTATGGCCAGCTCAGCCTGCCCTGGTGGTGAGGCTGGCACAGCATGTGGTGCTGGGGATCAAACTGCAGTCCCTGCTGTGGCCTAAGCTTTCCTAAGCAGGTACTTTAGACCCCTATTTTTTGAGATAGGTAATAAAAGAGAAAAAGAGACAAGGAAAAAATGCCATAGGATTGACCTACTGCAATTTTGTATATGATTAGATTTCTAAGTTTCTGTGTAAAAATGTGTGATTGTTTTTTTTCACATTCTGTAGGGATTTATTAGAATATCAATGATTGATGAAAAATATTGGTTCTATGTTAAGTCTAAGACGTTTGCTATTCAGAAAGAGTGATTTTTAAGCTCCAGCACCTATGTTATATGGTAATAGTGTCACTGAGCTTCTCTTTTGGAGGACTAACAACTTAAGTTTGCAGACCAAAAAATTAGAGAAAAAGCAGGGCTACAAAGATAGCCAATATTTTAGCCCAAGCCCATTTAGGTCAGTGATGACTCAGGTTATAAGAGAACCTGTAGTGTAACATCCTATAACTAAGCAGTTTCCCAAATTTTCTGTTGAAGGAGATTATGGTGCCACAGAGGAAAGGGATCAATTATGTACAGTGAACATAAGGAGAGTCACCTAGAGAGAGAAGTTTCTCTCATGCTTTCACAGAGAGCAAATTGGTCAAACAATGGTCATGACTCATCCAGATGGCTAACACTGACAAAAGTTCTACAAAACACTGTATGCTGTTACAGGGTAAATCCTTAGGAGATTTCAGAGACCTTTGTCAGATACAAGTTACATGTTTTGTTATATAGGTCTTGCTTTAACTTGGTCTTAACCATCCAGCAGAAAAGTTTAACCACAAGGTATAAATGGTAAAGACAGATTAATATGATAACTCTAAAAGGCTCAATTCGATAGCTTCCAACATTGCCAGTTCTGCTGACAAATCACTATTATTAGGGACTATTGGACTATACATATAACTACTTTCTCTTAGCGCAATAAGAAGAAATATTTGTACTCAAGTGTTTAGAAAACTTCTGATGTCTGCATCTTGTACTCTGAAAAACTACTATGAAGACAAAAATATGTATTGTATTAATTATTGTAGCTGTCCTACTAGCATGTTTTGAAACTGTCTCATTGTTATTTCTTTCTCATTATAATTAATAAAATTTAAGATATGAGTGACCATTTCAATGTCTGAGCATAACACCACCTAAAAAGCTCCTGTGAAGCCTCAGTAGTGAGCTAGCCTCAGTTCCTACAGCTTGGGAGAAGCAGCTGCGTGTGTTTCTTTTAAGCTATACCTTCAGTGACATTGGGTTGGTAGCCTGAAATCAACCATGGTGAAATAATTCACTCTTGGAAATTGGAAAAGCTACAAATGAAAGCTTTCCACTTCCCCCTCCCTAGAGCCATACCGAGAAGTAGGTCAAATGCAAAATGATGGGCTCTTTGTTTTCCTTTTGGGTCCTAAAGTGTTTACAAACACAGCTTTGTTTTCGTATTTAGAATCTTTTCATCATTATAGTAATCATTTCACTTAATAATCAGTAATTTATTAAGAATTTACCCTTGGTGTTGTTTATGACAATTATACAAAGTAACTTGCTGTGAGGACCTGTGATTGAGATAATTAAAAACAAATAAAATTCTGTCTCCGTATTTTGAAGAATGATACTGCCAACTAATCTCTAGAGATTATTATAAGTACAGCTGGTAAGTGTACCCATGTGGCAATTGCTATTCAGCCTGAAGTGTGATGTCACCAAAGTTTATCTTTCATTTAAATGATTTGCTTATGAAACCACACTGCCTTATTCTACTTTCAGGGGAACTTATGCACCCCTAATATACATAAAAATACTACTAAATTTTTTGATAGTGCAATTTCACACCAAGAAAGATCATCTGTGACACAGAAGTTACCATAGATTCCACATAGAATCAAATGTCACACCAGAGATGCTGGGCTTGGAAGCCACAGAAGGCTGGCTTGCTAGGAGGATGGGAACATGGCAGGAACAGTGCTCATGTTGGCATCTGAAGTTCCCTTTCTCCTAGTGACTGAGAGAAAGCTCTTCTTAAGAGCATACAGGACATCAGCCTCCATTTACCATCCATGAAGAGCACAAGCGGTGCAAGGCTTCTTTTCTATGGAAAATCTTGCAAATATTCTGTTTCACTTACTTTGTGGCCTTCAAAAAGCAGTTGCTAACACATAGCTAAAATTCCATGCTAGAGATGGTTTGGGATGTTAGCATGTTGCATTAGGAGGCAGGACATGCTTGCTACCTAAAACCTGCAATTCATATTTTAATTCTGCTATTCATATCTGACGGTGACATTTTCTTTGATTACTCTGAAAAATCAAGTTTTTCATCTCTGCAGCAGGCATCATTATAGGATGCATGTGAGGAATAAATGTGGGCTATAGGTCTTACACCCTGAAATCCTGTACAATAGATAAAGTATTATTGCTTGGACCTTCTTGGTCACATCCTAAAAAAAATAATAGCTTTCAGTTGAAAAATATCAACCTAATCTATCTCTCTTTCTTTTCTTTTCTTTTCTTCTCTTTTCTTTTCCTTTCTCTTTCTTTCTCTTTCCTTCCTTCCTTCTTTCCTTCCTTCCTTCCTTCCTTCCTTTATTTTTTCTTAATGTATTTAGTACAGGGTCTATAGGATCTCATTACACAGGTAGAACTTGTAGTGATCCTCCTATTTTCAGCCTCCCAAGCACTGGGATTACAGGTGTGCGCCACCATGTCTAGTCTTAATCACTGTTTCAGCATGCCTCAGGGGCAGGGCTGGCAATACATATTGGGGACTGAACCTCAGATATTGCATACTGCCTAAATAAGCACTTTAGTCTACTGAGCTATCTAACCGACCCTCTTTTTTAATCTCATCTTAGCAGAAAACAATCTCAGAAATAATCCTGGGTCATTAAGACATGCAGCAAAGGATGTGGCAACACTTCTTGTCATGGAGAGGTTTGGATTTGAGAAGAACTATATGCCATTCTAAGCTTGTGTAACTTGAGGCAAATTATTTATTCCCTGTGCCTTGGTTTTTTTCTTTCAGATGAGGATTCCGATAAGTCCCAGTTCATTTGGCTGTTTTGTTAAACAAGAGTACGTATATTAAAGTCGCGAGCAGAGCAGCAGGGTTTTCAATAGATATTCTACACATTTACTGTTGTTTTTGCTTTTGCATTTAGAAATTACCTAGGCATAAAAGATCCCTGACACTGAGGACAAGGATCCATAGAGAAAGTTAAAAGAATTCGACAGTGAGTCATAGATCCTAGAAATCCAGAATTTAAATGTGTGGCCTGTAGTCATACCTACACTTCTACTGTAAAAATAAAACAAACCAACGTCATTTTTCTTCAGACTTTTTCTCTTAAAATGTCTTTGATTTAAATTTTGGAAAATGTGAGCAAGGAGATAACTGTATTTGTGACCAAATTCTGCTCCTGAAAAGAAGGATGCCTTAAGGCATGAGATTCTGTCCAAGAAGGAGCTTCAGTAATCCAGGCAAAACAAGCAGTTGTTTTGCTCATCACAGGCACATCAAAAGAAAATGGAGACAGGAAAACTTAAGCTCTTGGCACAGAAATGGAGGTGACACACAGCAAAGATGAAGAAAGCTCACCTGTCCTGGTGGGTAGTCTGGATGAGGAAAGACACTCAAGACAATCCTGAAGCCTTACATTTAAGAGAGAACTACATCACCTGGTGAAGAACTAGCTCCAAATGACTCACAGCTTTAGTATTGGTGGGAGGAAATGTTAAAGAATTGTGGACTTAAAACTTACTTTCCTTTGCATTAAGGAAAAAAAACAGGTTATCTCCTCAGAAAATAAAATGTACTTTCAAAAAATAAATCTGGCCAATGTTGGGAAGTCCTGGTATCTTATTTACTGATGCTGAACAAGTTTCTCCATGGCCCTGATTCTCCTTTTTTACATCACTTTAGAGGATATACACAGGCCAACCAAGATCTGAAATGTAACTGAAACTTTCTGTATACTGAATAGATCCCTAAAGCCTGAAAGTGTTAGCACTCCTTGACACAAGACCCAATACACAAGAAGGGCTACTATTATTTTTCAAGCAAAAAGAAAAAAAGAAACATGGCAAAGCTTTATTATGGCCTAAATGTGCTTTGTTCCCATCAAAATTCATACTAAGGCTTGATGTCCTGTATATGTGTTGAAATGTCTTGACTGGTAGTAGTGAAAGGAATAAGAAATGTCTCTTGTGAGACTACATTAACTTGTACAGAAGTTGATTTGTTTTAGTGGAGGCGGATTACTATGAAGCAAGCCTGACACCTCCCTTGCTCTTCTTTTTGCAGGACCACCTCTCCTTTACAATGGCTTCTTCCATTATGTTTGCTACCATAAGGCCCTCACAAGGCACACAGAAGATGTTGGAATCATCTCCCTGTACTTTCATAACTCTGAACTAAATGAACATCTTTTCTTTATAAGGTAGATAGCCTTGGATATGTGGTTATAGCAACAGGAAAAAAAAAGATTAAGGTAAGCTCCAAAGAAATATCGATAGAAACATATAAACATCTAAATTCATTTTTTAGAAGAGCTCTTTCACTTCCTTGGTTAGTTTAATTACTAAATATTGTATTTTTCTTGATGCTATTGTAAATGACTTTATTTTTCTAATTTCTCAGAGAGTTAGTTATCCATGCACAGGAATACTATTGTGTTGATTTCATATCTTGCTATATTTCTTAGCTTGTTCCTTAGTTCTAGGAGACTTTTGGAAGAATTTTTTGGATCTTCTTTAGAAAGGATCATGTCATGTGCAAATAGTGATAATTTTCTCTTCCTCCACTTTTGTATCCCTTTTCTTTCTATCTTTTGCCTGCCTGTTGTGCATTACGGAGTACTGCACTGAATAGGAATAACAATGATGTACATCTTTTTGTTGCTTCTGATTTCATGAGGAAAGCTTTCAGTTTTCCCAATATAATAGGATGTTGGTAATAGGTTTGTCATAAATGTCTTTTGAGATAAGATCTTTCTGTACCTATTTTCTTTAGGGATTTTTATCATGACTGAACTTTATTGCATCTATTGAAATTGCAATATGATATTTATCTTTGATTCTCTTTATTTGATGTACTACATTTATTAATTTTCTTACATTCTGTTCCTGGGGTGATGTCTACTTGATCATGATGATCCTTTTGATGATTTATGGTATTCTGTTTGTAGAATAAAGATTTCACATACATGTTTATTGACATGTTTGGCCTGTACACACTCTCTCTCTCTCTCTCTGTGTGTGTGTGTGTGTGTGTGTGTGTGTGTTTCTGTCTCTCTCTCCTTGTTCTTGTTCTTTTTGTAGTAGTAGTAGTAGTTGTTGTTGTTGTTGTTGTTGTTCTTCTTCTTCTTCTTCTTCTTCTTCTTCTTCTTCTTCTTCTTGTTCTTCTTCTTCTTCTTCTTCTTCTTCTTCTTCTTCTTCTTCTTCTTCTTCTTCTTCTTCTTCTTCTTCTTCTTCTGTTTGATCTCTTTGTTTCTTTCTTAGTTTGGTCTTTGTTTTTGGAAAGCCAATAATGCTAGCTTTAGGAGTGAATTTAGAGGTACTCCTTCCCTTTCATTATTTTGAGAGCTATTAGTGTTATATCTTCATTGAGGTTCTTATAGACTTCTATTGTGAGTCCATCAGGTCTTGCTCTTTTCATAGTTGGTAGGTTCTTTCTTTGCTTTACTCCTTCAATTTCATTGCCTGCTATTAAATTATTCAGAATTTTTATGTCTTTTTTTTTTTTTTTTTTGTCTTTTTGAGACAGGGTCTCACTATGCAGTTCTGGCTGGCCTTGAGCTCACCTTTGTAGCCCAGGCTGGTCTCGAACTCACACTGATCCTCCTGCCTCAGCTTCCTGAGTGCTGGGATTACAGTCATGCGCCACCACGCCTGGCTAAGAATTTTTATGTCATTCTAATTCAGTATTTGTAGTTCATTTGCCTCTAAGCATCTACAATTTTTCGGGTTTTTCAAATTTAGTTGAGGTCATTTTTTCTTTCAGTTATTAATGGTCTTTTGGATTCTGGTAGTAACCATTGTGACTTTACCATTTTTATTTGTAATTGCCTTCATAGGATCTTTCCCGTATGAAGGCAAACTGTTTATCTAATTTGCTTATTCTTTCACAGCTCTTTGTTGATTCTTTATATATACTTTTAGCTTCACTTTAATTAATTTCTGCTCTGATTTTTATGATTTTCTTCTTTTGTACTAAATTTTGATTTGAACTTTTACTTTTCTATGACCTTGAGGTATATCATTAGGTTATTTGAGTTCTGTTTTCTAATTTGGACATCCAGTTTGATAAATGTCCTTCTTAAGACTACTTTTGTTGCGCCTTGTGGCTTCTGGCATACCATTTGACTTTGGAATTGCATACTTCATTCCTTGATTTGTTTTTCTGTGACCCTCTGTGAGTTCCATAGGACGTTATGCAATGTGCAGGTGTTGTACAAGTTCTGCGGTTTCTCCTGCAATTGGCTTCTAATATCAGTGCACAACAATCTCATCAGACTCATGGGCTGATTTGAACCCTTTAATATTATTAAGGAAGATTTGTGTTCTGACACATAGTCTATTTTGGAGAAAGTTTAATGTGCTGTGGAAAATATATTTTGTTGTAAGGTGATAAAATGTAAACAGCTGTGAGATGTAGATATCTGTTAACTCCACTTTTATACAGGTATAGTTTGGATCTGATGTTTCTTCTTGTTATTGTTGTTGTTGTTGTCTGGTTGATCTATTTGTGAAAGCAGGTTATCAAGGGCCCCCATGCCATTGTTGATATTTAGTCAATCTTTTATTTTGATAGTGTTTCTTAATCATTCTTTAAGTAATATGTTGTGAATTTTTTGCCTCTTCAGATCACTCTTAGTAGTCATTTTGGCTGAATAAACAATAGCTATCCTTGTTGATTTTTCTGGGTTCTGGTAACAGAATATAGCTTACCTTCCTTTATCTTTTAGTCTATGATTTTTTTTTTTTTTTTTTTGTGGGACCAGGGTTCGAACTCACGACCTTGCACTTGCCCAGCAGGCACTTGTGCCTCAGAGCTATCTCCCCAGCCCTATGATTTTTTTTTTTTTATTAAAGAAGTCTCTTTTATGCAGCAAATGGTTGGGTTTTGTTCTTTGATCCAGTCTGCTACTCTGTGCATTTTAATTGGGAAGTTGAGGTCATTTTCATTAAGACTATTACTAAAAGGTATTGACAACTGTATCATTATTTTTCAGTTGTTGACTCTGTTTTTTTTTTTTTTTCTCATGTTTGTTTAACTGATCACTGTGCCCGATGTACTCATTCCATCCAATATTTTAGCTTTGTTGGCTACATTGTCTATGTCTAGGATGCTCTTGATTATTTTGGGGGATTCTGAACTTTTTATTGTGCTCCTTTCATGGAATATCATTTTTTCATCAATTTCAAAAGATATTTTTGCAGTACACATTAATCTGGGTTGATAGTTTGCTTGCTTTTACAGCTTCAAACATTTCACTTATATGGGGTTGACAAGATGGTTCAGTGGTCTAAAGAGCCTGCTTATGAAAGTTCAGGCAACTTCAAGGACCATGGTTCGATCCCAGGAATCACATGCTGTGCCAGGACAGGCTGAGCTGGCCATAATAAAAAAAAGTTTTGCTTCAAGCTCTCTTAACTCTTATAGTTTATACTGAGAAGTGTGCCACGAATCTAATGAAATTTGCCTTGTAAGTCATTTTTCTTATTTTCTGACAGTTTTATGTTTCTGATTTCAGCTTTTAAGAAGTATTGGAATTCCTGAATTTTGGCTTTAAGGTGCTATTGTAAGTCATAGTTTCTTTACAATTATTTGGTGTTCTACAAACCTCTGTACTGATGTTTTCCCCCTCATACTAGAAAGCTTTCTGTGGACAAAATTTTTATTCCCTGTGAGTTGTCCCCAACTTTTCTCTAACTCTAAGTATTCTTTGCATCATTTAGTAGATGCTGAATCAATTTTCCTTTTTTTTTTTTTTTTTTTTTTGGTCTTTTTGAGACAGGGTCTCACTATGCAGTTGAGGCTGGCCTTGAGCTCAATTTTGTAGCCCAGGCTGGTCTTGAGCTCTCACCAATCCTCCTGCCTCAGCCTCCCAAGTGCTGGGATTACAGGCGTGAACCACCACACCTGGCTAATTTTCCTTGTTCTTGTATCATTTTTATAGTATCCGTAAGTATAACATATTTTGATGTATTCTGTCCTTGAGGTCTTACACTCTCTCCTCACTCTAGTCAATAGTATTGCTCATGTGCTTAGCAGAATTATTTTTATGGGGACTTATTTTTGACACCTTTTCATAGAATCTATCTCCTTAGTAAATTTTTCATTTATTTTTTGAGTAATTTTGGTCAAACTTTCTAATATTTTGCTTATTCTACGTCTACATTTGTCAATTTGTTTGTTAGTTCCATTGCCTTTTGAATATATCATCTTTGTGTTTTTTTGTTTTTTTGTCTTTTTGAGACAGGGTCTCACTATGCAGTTGAGGTTGGCCTTGAGCTCACACTTGTAGCCCAGGCTGGTCTCGAACTCGCACCGATCCTCCTGCCTCAGCCTCCGGAGTGCTGGGATTACAGACATGCGACACCACTCCCGGCATGAATATATCATCTTTGAACTGGCCAATTTTTTAATTTCCTCTTTAATTACTTTATAAAACTTTATTATTTGATACTTTTCTCCACTCAAGATCCTAAGATATGCTTTGGGAGACTCATAAGTCTTTGTAAACATTTTATTTCCCTTTTTTCACATTTTTTTGTGTATGTTTATGTATGTTGAGAGTTGAGGTTAGAGTGCAGAGGACTGGCATGAAGATCTGTTTCATTATATTCTGTTTTTTAGTGAGGTTATTTTAGCTTTATCTGTCAAAAGGTATTGTTTACCACTTGGCCTTATTAGGTTTAATTGGATTGGGCATAATCACAGTGTTGTAGGACGAGCTTTCCTATTGATTATAACAGCATCCACAGAACTAACACAAAACATTAAAGCTTGTTTTGACATTTTTATCTTTATATATTGTTCCTTACAAACTATACTGACATTAGCTGTGAGTATGGGGTGAGGAAGAAGGCAAGAAAAGAATGGGCAAAGGAAGGGCGTAAATCCATGGAAGGGAAGGGAGATGAAAGAAGTGTTAATAGTTATAAAATGGATATGAGATCAGATGCTTGGAATTATTTTTAGTAGCTGGGGTAAAGAGTTAGTGCTAGGGAAGTTTCGAAGAGCATTTGTGGAGGCAGGAGAAGGGATGTAGAACAAGGGAAAGGTAATTGGAGATTAAGGAGGGCTCTGGAGTTGTCAGGCTTTATCACATTTGTGATTAGTTTTGTAGGGATCTTGCAAGCACAATTATATTAAAGGCTATCCTGATATGGCCAGGAACTACACCATTCAAGTTAAAGCACTGGTCTATTCTTAGTTTCTGTTATATGTTTACAAGAAGCACTTCTCTACATAGAGAGAATTGTAGAAAAGAAACAAGCGAGGACAGGTGATTGGTAACATGAGAAAGAGCAAACAGAATAGAGCTTAAAAAAAGGAAAGAAAGCTCAAGAGTAGAAAAATGGAAAAGCCTTGAAAAATAAATATTAAAAAATATTAGAAAAGATGCACCAACCAAAGAAAAGGAAAGGGACAAAACAAAACAGAGAAAACCTAGAACAGACCCAAAAGCCAGAAATTATATGAAAAATAAACAAATAGTGAAGTCACTGCACCATACAGCCAACATCTGTGTGGTTCCCTTCCCACGTTAGCCCTATTCTACTTGCAGATAGTCAGACCAGCTTTCCACTTCTGCTTAACTGCCTATCTGGGAATGGCGAGAGCTGTTCATTTCTCTGCACCCACATCCTGACAGCGAACTATGCTTTGACTGAAGTTAACTGCAGATCTTTGTCTCTGTCCCAGTGCAATCACTTCAATTAATCTGAAAAGGGAAGTACATGAAATAATTTTTGTGTCTGACACCTGAATTTCTATTGATTTCTATCAATGTTTTCCAAACCCCTGTCCTTGTGAATGGGCTGATTCCACAATAGTCTCCATGCTCTCCGAGCATTCTCTTTTCCCCTGCAGTCATTGCACAACTGTTCCTGACCCAAGAATTCCACTTTCCACTCACAGAACTTGGTCAAGTCTCAGGGCTCAGCAGAGGTTCTTTGCCTTTATAAGACTCAGCCTTTAGTGAGGGTCATGGTTTCTGTCTAGCTGTCCCCACAAAGCCTCAAGCACTCCTGGAGCAGGAACTTCTAGAGTTTGAGATTAATTCATGATCAAGTTGGAGATATGGGTCTTAATACTGTTGGGATTATGTGTGTGAGTACTACACTGAATCTGGGGCAGATAGCCTGAATGCAACTTAAGGGAGACAGATTTCCTCTGTGTTGTCCTTGCTGCTGTTGCTCCTCCTTTTTGCTCTTGCTGTTTTCTGCCGCCATGAACTGCTGCCTTCTGCCGGGTGCCACTCTCCCTTGGAGCCAGTGAGGAAGTGGCTTCCCCTGGAAGCCTTCAGTAACTGTTAACTAAATAAACCTTTCCTTCCTTCATTTTGAGTTTTGGATATTTTGTCCTAGTAATGAGAGAAGAGTAACTGAGACAGTCAGATTGCCTACTTCTTTTCCAGGGTCTGGGGAAGCAGTAGCAAAGTGCTCACCCTGGGCCCGCTCTGCTGATTCTTTCCCCTTTCCCAAGGCTCCTGTGTGTGATCCATGAAACCCAATCAGTGGATTCAGTACTACCCATACTCAGAAGTGTTCAATCTCCCTCAGCTTCCTTGGCATGGGGATATTTGGTAGGGTGGGGGCTTCCCTTGTGGATGCTGAGTGGGAGGTATTTGGTAGGATGTTGCTGGGACACAGTTTCTCCAGTGTTATGGAGTATAATAGGGGTGTTCCCATTTCTCTATTGTCTCTTTCTTTTATTTGGGTGCCATCCCTGGCTTCACAAGGGCCTCAGTCAAAGTCTACTCCCACACTAGGTTTCCTCCTTCAGGTGGGAAAAAGCTTATGTAGAGAGCCTATCCCAGAAATCTCTCCACTGTAGTGGTGGTTCCTTCCTTCGGGCTATTATAACACATTCACCAGATGGTCTGCTCTCCAGGCAAATGTTACAGAGGGCAGGATCAATGGTGACATGACTTCTTTTTCAATAACACAAATATTTGGTTTATCTATAGAATTCATCTTTCAGTTTGATTTTCTCTACCTAGTTGTGATTACCTCTCCCTTTTCAGAATACTTGTGGCTTTTGAGCTGCTCTTATGCTATTTTTTTCTGTGAATGATGTTGTCAAATTTCCTAATTAAATAGTTTAACAAAATCCAGTCATATTCTGTTGAAATTCTAACTCTTTCACCAAATATAACTATTTTAGTGGGTAAACAATATAATTTGCTCTGTGAATTCTTTGTTATTGTTAAATTGCTGAATTCTACTTAAAAGGATAAAAAGATACTAATGTCATTAAATATTTAAGTTAGAATAAGAATTTAAGAGCTTGTCTCTCTAAAACCTTGTTTCAAAGGCCATGAAATTAAGACCAAGGGAAGTAAAATATATGAGCCTTATGAAGAGACTGCTCATACAAGGAAAGAAAAATCTAATGCAACAATCAAGATTCTGTAATTCCACCTCAACCAGACTATCACAATGTAAAACTACTACCATTTCCTCTCACTTACATCTTCAGTTTCCAAACTGTAATATTCTACTCTGAAGTAAGAGCATAGATCTTAGGATTATCAAATATCCTAGGGAAATAAACACAAGAAAGCAATTTGGAAGAAGCAGAGGCTATGCAAGGCAAAGGAAGTCTTGAAAATAATCTTTAATATCTTCATATATGAAATATTGATATAGGATAAATAAAATTCCTAAGCTGCCAGATGTCAGATGTGCTGAATTCATGTCCCTTGGAATTGAAGAATGAATTTCAAATGACAAAGGAGGTTAAGAGTAGCAAAGATGTATTGGGAGATAGGTATAGTTTCTGAATGACAGGGGTCCTGGATGTGGATTGTCATCATAGCCCTGAGTCAGGGGTAATTTATATAACAAAATCACAATGTGGGTGCCATATGGATCAACATACATTCAAAATATAGAATCCCAAGTATAGCTGCTTAACTAATATTGATCCAACAGGGAAACAGAGGACATAGCAAGAGAATATGGCTAGTGCTTTCAACCATGGCTTATCTATGTCCTCTAAATCAGCAACATTTGTGGAAAGGATGGGTGTAGGTGTTTTGGTTACCCACCTAGGTGTTTGTTGCTTAATGATCAGGGTAGTTCCAATTATAGTATCCACAAACACTCTTGTTTGTAAATGGTTTGGTTCATAAGCATAAACATTTGGCAAAATTTTGTTTGTATTTGCAAACTCTGTGTCAGATAACAAGCGTGTCCACAGCCATCATTTCCACATAAACACAAACATGGCCATCTTTTCCAAAATTATAGAGCTCCTTAGGTTCATGAACTCAGGTACGACTATAGTCTCAAGTTTCTATTTATCCCTTAGGGCAAATATGCAAGTCTCACTACTGCGACTTTATCTTGAGGCCTTGCCCTCCTCAAGTGCACCACCAGCCATCATGCTGATTCTTTGCTTTCTTAACTAATTTCTTTGGGCCCAGCCCCTATCTGACTATATATTAATTTCTATCTAACTTAAGTGCCTATGATACCGTGACAAAGATTCTCTGCTTGGCCAAACTTTAGTTAGGCTTCTGATCATTCTGCTAGGCCAGTGGTGGTAGACGATGGTGTTACGATTTGTGTTGAGTTGTCCCCGCAGTGCCTCATGCAGTCATGGGAAAGACTTCTAGAGTTTGCGATTAACTGATTAACTCATGACCCATTGGGATTATGGGTGGGAGTGCTGCTGGGATTGTGGGTGTGAGTGCTACCCCCAGGCGGGGGCAGATAGCCCGAATGCAACATAAGGGAGTCTGACTTACTCTCTGTAGTCACTATTGCTGCTTCTCCTCCCCTTGCTCTCTTGCTCTTTGCCTCCACCCCAAAAGTTTGCTCTCTGCCATGTACCTTTGTGCCTTGGAGCCAGCAGAGTATGAATTGAAACTTTCAGCAACCGTGAGCTAAATAAACCTTCCCTTCCTTTATTTTCAGTGTCAGGTGTTTGTCCAACAACAAGAGTAAAGCAAGTGAGGTATGTGACATGCATGCCACAGTGAACTAGCTGTAATATCAAAGGCTCTAAAAGTTTGCCGTTGCTGTCTGAGGCCCATCTGTGCACTTCCTTGTCAAGTCCAGTTTTAGCAAAGAATCCTGCTAAGTCTGTTTAGCCAGAAGCCACTTAATTATTATTAAAGATTCTGTCTTAGCAATTTTTCATCCACTACACTACCCTGCTCCTTAGCTGAATTCCCACCTGGCCATCGTCCACTCAGCGGTGAGCCCGTCTCCCTCCATGATTGCACGACTCCCCTGCTGTTGTCTCTCTGCCTGTGGCCATGGACCTGACAAACACATTCCTCACTGTGCTTCAGCAAGTATTCACAAGTAATCTCTTCACTAAAACTTGAAATGAATACAAGAATTCAGAAAAACTATGAAATAAGCACAGGACCTTGACAAAACTTTGGACAAGTATCCAAGAATCAATCATGGATTAGGGGAAAGAGAAAATTTGGGGATGGTGGCAAATGAGGACTCCAGTGTGACATCAGTGTAAAAAGTGTGGGGGACATGTGCAGATAGAGGCAGGTCAAAATGTTCTGAGAACTGTGTCTGTAGAAAAAGAAAAGTGTTAGAATAGCTGATATGCATGACTATGTTGAGGAGAGCATCAGGCAACCGACAGAATGTTTGGAAGGGCCTGTTTTAAGTAAATCAAAAAACAAACACAAAAAAGGAAAACTATTCCACTGAGAAAGAAAAGAAATCAGATCAAACTGGTAAGAACACATGACTGCAACTGACTACACAATTCAGGCCTAGCTTGTATACATAACAATAATAACGAAAATACTCAATATGGATCTAACTAAAAGTAGATCTTTACTATACAGAATAGAGGGTATTAAAGAGCATGTGGTAAGGAAGAACTCACATCTTCTTCCATGCTTGGAAGTTACCAAAAAGTTCCTAACTGGAAACTCAGAAAAACAAGGCTATAGACTGGACAGTGATTGCCTCTTGGTAGGGAAATGGTAAGAAAAGCTGAGCCTTGTTATCAGTGTGAATATGCTTTATAGAAAAGGCTGAGCTCCTGGACAAAACATATGTATATGACACAAAAATGAAAACTTTCTCTAAAGAAAGAGTAAGGGTTAGGGGAAAGCTCAAGTACCACGGGCCATTAGCAGCTGAGGGGTGTTTTGTGCAAATGCTTGTGAGGAAGTCACAGATGGCATAGCAAGCGACTACCAGCAGAACCTCGCTGCCGAAATGTCAGGGATGACTTAGGATGAAGTCTCTTGATCTCTTCTTCTATATGGCGTCTATTTCATCTCCCAGGGAAGTGATGGAAAGTATAGAACTGCCAAGGATCCTGACAATGTCAGACCTAAAAGTGCTCACAGTGCTTGCTTAGCAAAAACTGAAACAAACGGGGCAGTACAACCAGGTAGGACGTCGCTAGTATTTGGAATGAGGTGCCAGGGTTACAAAGTACTTAGCTTTGGGTTTCAAACGTTCTGGATTCCAGAGATGCCATTAAGGACCCGGAAATAAGTGAACCAGAGCAAGCCCTCCGAATAATCCAAATATGTGGCCTCGCTAGGCTTCTGGGGAATAGCCTATCAGGCAGAAGCGTTCTGAGGCTCTCAGAAGGAATCAGACGCAGAAGAACCTGCTCTCTGGCTTCACAATGCCTACACTTCAGGAAGCACCTGGAAGGATTTCCTTCTAGGTTACAAGGGAATTTACCTGTGATGAAATAGAAGAGTTATTTTGTTTCTTTCTTCTGCATATTGAATTACCCTTATTGTGAGAGCTTCAAAATAAAGACCAAAGAATAAGACATCAGATGAAAAGAAAGTCTGGCTTACAAAGACAAAAACTGCAAATAAGTAATCAAATACTAAAGGAAGAAAATTAAGTACTAAGTACTAGAAAAAGTGAACATTATGACTGAGAATTTAAGACAAAATGTTTTGGAAGCACTATGTGTGCTTAAAAGGACAAACATCAAGGAAAAATTATGTGCACTTAAAGTAATAATGGGGAATTAGAGATGATGGAAAAGGAAATAGCAGAGACACTAAATGATTACTTGCAGCTGTCTTTACAAATATAGAAGACTAGAGATTTGTCCCATTTGGGGATCAGATTACTTCCACTGAAAGCAGGAAAATTCAGAAGTGGGTAGATAATAGTGGTGCTGCTGATAAAGGGAGTATCTTCAATCTGATAACTCCAGATAAAAAACACACAGGCAAATGGAAAAGTAATAGCTCAGGATTTGTAGAGAATCAATTTTTAAATTTGTATCATTTTCTTAAAAAGCAAGGGAGTTAAATAGTGATTATCATATCTGTATAGAATTTTCAATACCTTAAGAAAAGAAACAACCAAATAGGCAGTTTAATTTTGATGAAAGAACATTTAGAACAGATGTAATCAGAAATCAAGCAGTACATGTATTGTGCCTTTTGGCATTTGCAATGAACAACTAGATTAAGATCTATTCCCATGTTTCTATTGAAAAACAGAGAAGACATAGAAGCATAATTATTGCTACCCAAGAATAAAGAAGATAACCTCAGCCTACCCCACAGCTTAAAGCTTTAGCTGTAAAGTTGATCTAGTTAAAATTCCCCTAACTTAATAGTCTCATGGGGATCATTAGGGCCACAGCAAATGCTAGAAGTAAAATCAAGCCATTTTGGAAAGTTTTGTTGGCAGGCTTTTTGTTTTGTTGTTCTTTGCCCCATCTCACCATTAGCTATGATTTCCAACCTCAGCTTCCTATAACAAGAAAAAATAAAATGGCATGTTTCACAAATATACCGTCTTACTTTTTCCAATGAGAATATCTTAATGGGGCATCTTTCTCTTTGGGAATTTTGATTTTGGTCCTTGAATTGATTCAGTTTTAATTTAATCAGGTTTCTTTCTTTTAACCTCTCTTTTTTGGGAATAGTAAGATGAGCTCGTGACAGGAAGTTTAGGAGAACCATTTTGTCAATTGTGTTGACGTTTCTGTTTCCGGTTTTACAGAACTTGTGTAATTTTTATCTTTATTTTTAAATTTTAGAATCATAGAATCTCGTCAGTAAGATTATCTTATTGAGAATGGGGAGTTTGCAATGTATGGAAATAAACAGGTTAACTTTACTTTTATTACTTTTTATTACTTTTATTACTTTACTTTTATTACTTGTGTTAAAGCCTTTGGTCGGAAGTGATGATCTCCATTCAGCGTTTCTTTGTCTCTGTTTCTTTTGTAAACACACGCGCGCGCACACACACACACATACACATGCACATACACAGACGCACACACAAACACATGCATGCTTGCATATACATTCTTATCTGTTAACATATCAAACATCTGAATTGTAAATTGTTAGTCTTAAAATTTCAGTCTTGGTCATAAATTTTAAATTTTATAAAACTAGCATATTCTATTTTTTAAAAAGTGTTTATTCCTTTTATGGTTACTTCAACTTAAGAAAATAATGATTAGAATGGCTCTGAATAGCAATACATCAAGTAATTTAACAGCATAATCAGTGTATAGCCAAATATATAAGAGATATTAATTTAAGTCTGACATTTTTAATTACCTAAGCAAAAAAAGAATTACTTTTAGAAGAAATGAGAACAGTTCTGTAGCTATGTGGAAATCCTAAGCTTGACTCTTTAATATAAGGCTACTGAAGATACCACAGGTTGGCTTTCTTTTATTCTATCAAAATAAATTTCAACTTTATCAACGATATGTATGGGAAAAGTATCTAAAATAATTCTCAATAAAATACAGATAGCATTATTATAATTCTGAAATGAACATCTTTCTGTCTTTACATGATGATCACATAAAACAAAAAGAATAATAAATCATTATGAAAATTTTATATTTCTAAAGTAAAAATAATAGATGACAAAATAAAGTATTTTTATAATACCTAAGATATTAAATATTTAATTTCACATATCCATACTGCAAAGATAATTTTATTCATTTATGAAACTCTATAGAAATCACAGAATTTTAAACATGAACAACTCAGTATAAAAGTGAGTGAAGGATACGTATACACAATGAAATATATGGAAATAAGCAATAATCAAAAGAGCCTTAATTGATTCAAACCTCAAAATGTACATTCAAACCAATATGAAATGCCATTTCTACACTGGAACCATGGAGTCAGAAATACAAATGAACATGTGTTTTATATAATGCACACATAAAGCACATTAATTCACCTCTACTGACAGTATATGTAAGCAATTATATCTGCAAAAACATGCCAGACTCAATTCTCTTTAGAAAGTAAATTCAATGTTGAAAAGAGATCTTTTTCAGTCAAATGTTATTTTTCAGTTCCTGATCAAATGGAGTGGAAAGTGCACACTGTTTTCATGTGCCTCACGTCACACTGCATGGCTTCCACATGGTCTCCCCACTACCACAGCCCACTGGAGCCAAGCATCTGTTTCCTAGTTATCGACCCTAACACACCATGATGGTCCTATGTTCCTTGCTCACATTAGGGCCTCCACTCAGTAACATGCATTCTTTTCATTTTAACAAATGTATACTTGCACATATCCACCAATCTGGTATCAAACAGAACAGTTTCCATGTCCTGAGGGTCAGTCCTCTGTGCTGTGCTTCTACAGCTCTCCTGCACCCTAAGCCCGGGTAACCACTGAGCTAATCAGGGTCCCCACATTTCTGCCTCTTCCAGAGTGCTGCTTAGTTGGAATCATATAGTATGGAGCCTTTCAGACTAACTTCTTGCAGATGCTAAGATTCATGAAAGTGCCTCGGAATCTTTTTGTTGCATGATAGCTCATTTCTTTTCAGTATTGAATAGTATTTCATGGTCTGCATTGATTGTTTCCATTCACACATGGAAAGACATCCTAGTTGCTTCCAAGTTTTGGTAATTATGAATAAAATTTCTGTAAATATATACGTACCAGTTCACACCAGGTGTGAACCTAAGCTTTTAGTTTATATGTGCATATACGTGGAGCACAATTACTGGATTGTAAAAATGTCAAGTCAGAGTAGCTCCAGTGTGGCTGTAACATTTTATATTCCCACCAATACTAAAGAGGAGTTTTGAATTTCGATCTTTTGAATGTTATGCAATAGAAATTTTATTTTTTATTTCTTATATTTGAGTATTACAGGAATTTTATAAATGTAGGAATTTTTATGCTGATACACATAATATGAGGGGAAGAACCATTTTACTTATCTTATTTTGTCTGGTACTTTCAATGCAATAAACATTTTTTTAAAAATCATTGCTAGAAGTTAGTGAATAAATAAACATATCAATAAATATATGAAGGGTACTGAGACTAGTCTATGATAAAGAGAGCCAGGAGACAAATTGGTAATTTTGACCATTTACTATTTGTGTTAGCTGTAAAACAACTGAGATAGATCAACTTAAACAAGGAATGTTATCCTATAACTCAGTGGAATCCCAATTTTTCTGATCAGCGAGATTATGGGGCCACAGAGGAAAGTGATCTATGATGTAGTGTGCCTAAGGAGAATCTCCTGGAGAGAAAAATTTCTCTCAGGCTTTCACAGACAGCAAATTGGTCAAGCAATGGCTTTGACTCATCCAGAAGGCTGACCCTGACAAAAGATCCAAAGTGCTTTACATGGTTCTAGGTAAATCCTGAGGGGATTTGACTGACCTTATCAGGTAGCAAAAAAGTTACATTTTTAGTTATATAGGTCTTGCTTTAACTTGGTCTTAACCTTCTAGCAGAACATAGTAACCATGAGGTATAAAAAGTTAAACTGTATTAATATGCTGAGCTATAAAAGTTTCAAGTCACCAACTTCAGACAATTGTCAGTTGGGGTGTTAACTAACTACTATTATGGACTATGGAACTATATTAGGCTATTTTTGCTGAATTCAGGTACCTGCAATCTTTGGACTGACATCAAGTATGAAAAGGTCCTTTAAAGACTTTCCCAAATGCAGCCTCTCCAACAGAAATGGCACACCTATCTCTGACAAAACAAAACACAAAAAAGGGGATATAAAGTAAGGACCATTTTATTATGAAAAATTATATATAGGATAGATATGGAGCTACTTTCTCTTAGTTCAATGAGAAGAAAGGTTTGTACTAATATTGTTTAGAAAAGATATGTCTGCATCTTGTCCTCTGAATAACTACTGCAAAGACAATACTATGAGACTGTTTCATTGCTATTTTATCTTTTTCATTAAAATGAATAAAATGAGAAAAATGTTTATTTTTGTTCATGGCTTCACAGATTCACACACTTCAGTCCATAGCCTGCTGGCTCTTTTGTTTTCAGGAGAGAGAGAGAGAGAGAGAGAGAGAGAGAGAGAGAGAGAGAGAGAACAAAATATCATCCCAAAGTCATGCCTCCATGACTCATTACTTCCAATTACACTCAACCTCTTAAAACTCCTATCATTCCTCCATAGTTCAATCAATTTATGAGTGCATCAGTGGATAAATCTACTGGTGAAGTTAGACCCCACGTAATCTGATAACTTGAAATGGCAACCAAGCTCCTAACTTGTGATCATTAAGAGACACTTTAGATAAAAACCATAACAATAATTTTTTGCATATTATTTGTCCTACGAACATTATAGTGGCTGTAAAGTAAATCAAGGAGATATCACTTTACTAGTATATTAAGAACTCCATATAGTTTTAAAGGGGCAAACTATTTAATTTCACTTGATACAAAGTATGTTTTGCCCACAACTTCTATTAACATCTTACAAAGCATACTCAGGGACATATTGGTGTATCTTCTTTAATATACATTTTCTCACTTGACCCTAATAATAATTCTAGGAATTGTTATTGTTCTTGCCATCAGTGGAAGAGGTAAATTGGTATTTCAAGTATGTAGGTCACCATGACCAAAATCATGCTACCCACATGTGAGACTGACACCCTGCTCTTCCTGTTTCCAGAGTCTTCACCAGCTGGGGCAGCTGAGAAATTGCTCCAGATTAGATTACTTACTCTACTTGGAAATGTTCAGGGTAAGGACATTCTATATGAAACTGAAACAAAACAAAACAAAACAAAACAAAACAAAAACAGGGTTAGAACTTAGTGCTGAGACTCGTAAAGTCATAATCTGCAAAGTGTAAGATTTTTACATGGGCTCACAGAAAACAAAGTGGACCACCATGATTCTCTCTGAATCAATCTAATCTTCTCACAGATCATCTGGGTTTTGCTGATCCTGATAAAACTCTTCAGGATTTGGCCATATCTATAACATTCGGATGAGCTATGTAATGGAAGTCGTCCCTGAGTCATTATTAGACTCAAGCCTGGCCCTAATCTATTTCTCTGGCCCCACTCAGACATATCTGGCACTTCTGTAGAAAAGCACTGAGACAAAAAGGAGAGAGGGAGGAACAAAGTCTGATCATCGCTCTGAATTTCCTTCCTTGTGTGGCTTATGGTCAGATAAAGCTTTAATTATTTTTTTCTGCATAAATTTCTCTTCTGGTAAGTGCTTATAGAATATATTTCCAGTTAAGGCTTTTAGGGTGGATCACTGCTCAAGCGATTTTGAACTACTGTATACTCAAGAAAGCATTTGAAAATATACAATGGGTAGAGATTCAGATATGGCTCATGGGGGAAAGCAAGATGACTTAATAAGTCTCCCCACCAAACCACCTAACTTCTGTAACTGAATTAATGCTGGCAATAATAGGGGAAGAGAGATGGAAACATGAATTGTAACCACGATTTGAGCTGTGTACAGTTACATCATGACATCAGATTTTCCACTCAAGCTGGTAAATAACTTCACCCAGAGATATGTGAGCCCTTGCTGATGAGGCACAAATCAATACCCAAACTGCCATCCAACTGACTCTCGCAATGAATCTGAAACATGCCTCTCCTCTTCCTCCTGCCTTTGGTTCTCATTTTCTCTCTGCAGTATAAGCTGAGTTTTTAAGGGATTTGATCCAGGTTCCTGGTCTTAAAATTTGAAAAGCTTTTCAAAAATAAGGGAGAAAGTTAAATAGAAGTAAATAAATAAAAGAGAAATCAACTCTACCTTGTAGGATGAGCCATGGAAATTGTTGACAGAGGGAACAGTAAACAATTAGAGATCCATGTACAATCAACTTGTAAGAGTATTTAAGTTCTTTCCCTTTCTTGCTAAATTGTGAGGTGCTCTAGGCATCTCCCAAAGGGAGCCATAGCACTGAGGACTGGTGTATAGTGTCTCTGTGCCTATTTGAGCCAAGGACAAAGTTTAGGGTCAAATCTCCTCAACGTAACTTCATAAAGGCAGGTGTCTCCTTCCTTACCCCTCGTCTGTATTCCTGTATTTCTGGCACATTCAACACTCCCTGCCTCACATGCCCAGAAAATATTTAGGAATGAATAATTGAAGGAATGAAAAGAAGCATTATGGAAGAGTCTCTGTCAAGAGAGCCTGATGGAGGAAATAAAGCATAGTCAACAGAGATGGGGAGAGCACCACTAAAGGAAAACTATAGCAGATAAGGAAATCTGAACTCGAAAAGAAACTTCTGAGTTGAACAATGGTGGTGATAGTGTTTTTAAAGTCCTACTGCTGCTAGCTTAATCATACTGTAAATATTTAAACAAGCCATAGCAGAATAAACAAGAGCAATGAATCCAAAGCAGTGATCAAGTTGAGCAGGAAAAACAAGAGATTATGCAGCTCATTGTGCCGGAAATCAGCTGATTCCAGATGATTTAGGATGACAGCGGAGGATCATCCGCTGGGGTAGATTTTACTCACTGGCCTGGGGAAAGCCCCCAACAGTAGGGCAAGCTGTCATAAATGTCAGAGTACCTTCCATGAGACTTGATTCAGGACAAACTCCTGACAGACACATACACTGCAGTTAACTAGGGAGCCAGCCCAGCTGAACTGACAAGAGAAGATCAGCCTTGGGAATCGGAACACAACAAAGAGAGGAGCTGGTGGCAGCCACCAAAGGAGGGCCCAGCAGAAGTGAGTGGTTGGTGCCTCGGGGATCTCTGGCTCCTTGAGGCCACAGGCAGTTTGACTCCTTTGTCCTTTAGCAAGCACAACCGCGTTTTATCCCATCAGTGAAATCCACGTGGCTGGGATGACAGGACTCACTTTTTACAGGGTGCGTAAGGGCTTTCCGACATGCTGTCAGGAAGTGTCAGGCCGAGTTACGGTGATTCAATCTCGTGAAGACACGACGCCGGGCGCCATTGTTGGCGATTCAGAGGTTGCCTGTCAATGCCTGCCACTCCGGAATGACGTGTAATCAAACCCAAGTCACATCCAGCCTTTTTTGCAGGAGAGTTGCTTCCAAGTTTTACTTTTAATACCTGAGGTTTTGTGTTACTGATATTAAATAAAAAACTCCTTGCAATGAATTTTAAATGAGGTAAAAGCTCTCACCAGAGATTTGTTAAAAGCAGATGAACAGCTGTTCTTTTCTTTCCCCCTTTTAGTAGAAGGGCTTTAAATTATATATTAACCAAAAAGGTAAACAGAATAAAATGGGCAATTAAATATTAATGGAAGATGTAGTGGAATTGTCCTGTGCTGCACTTAAAACAGCCTGAATGATTGAGCTGTGAATTGCTCTCCCCAAGGTATTGAAATATTCATCAGCGCTATTTAATAAATGTTCATATTCGTAGGCACTCATGTTTACACTATGGCACTTGCAAGAGAGTGCTTACTAAAGAAAACATGCTAATGGAAGGTGAACTTCCTTGTGCAGTGAGTCACCTTAAATTATACAGAGCGTGCTGCTGAGGAGACGGGAATCTCTCCTCTGACAAATGAGAAGCCCGCATGGGTGAGGCGAGTCTTTTGTGCAGAGAATGGCTAGGGATTGCACAGAGGCATTGTGGCTCCAAGACTATTTTGAGGTTTTTAAAAATTTATCTGGTTTGCATTTTAAAAATGTTTAACCTTTCCTGCCTGAAGCCGAACTTCATTCCAATGCTATTACTGTAAGCTGCCTACCTTACAGGAAGGGATTCAAGAGGAAGCAAAAGAGACCACAGCAGGAACCCCTGAAACAACCTAGGCAAAAGCACTCCAGTGACTGTGGGCACAGGCTCCCAGAGGCACACAGCATTTGCAGGAAGAAGGGAGCACTGCTTTCTCTCTGCGACATTTATTCAGTCATTCTTCCCCAGGACCTGCAGATTCTGTGTTACCCAAGTGGGGTGATCCATTGTTGTCATTAGACAGGATCGGGGCTGGCCAGTACTCGGGGATTGGCTGAGCTCCAGGGAAGATAGCAAAATGTGAGGAAGTGCGGAGAAATGGGCTGTAGTTCCGACGAGTAGGATGATGTGAAAGGAGCTTGTCCCTCCGATTTATATACCTGTTCACGGATAGTTACATAGTCAAATTCAAAAGCATCATAATGTAGGTATTGGATCAGGATCATTTATGATGAATCTTTATCTTTCTACTATTAATCATAAAACCTTGAGAGACACTGGTGAGAAAAGAAAATATTGATTCCCAGAAGACAGAATTCTCTGGCGTAACTGTTGACCTCACTGTGATTCTCTCATCACGCTGTCCCACTTCTACAGCAGTATTACAGCTTCACAGTGGACAGAACACACCACTTTCCCCTTAGCTGGGTCGTTGATCATGTGACTTTCTTTGTCTCATAGTGTTATTAGAGGTCATGACATTAAAGAAAATGCTTAGGATATTGAAAGACTATTGAGATAGAGAAGAAAATGCCAGGGCCAGGGATAGCTCAGTAGAATAAGTGCCTCTGTGGCAAGCTCAGGGTCCTGAGTTCAATCCCTGATACAGGAGAGAGAGAGAGAGAGAGAGAGAGAGAGAGAGAGAGAGAGAGAGACAGAGACAGAGACAGAGACAGACAGAGACAGAGACAGAGACAGACAGAGACAGAGATGGAGACAGAGAGAGAAATGAGTATATAAGCTATAATCACAGAGAACAAGAGACACTGGTACTGAACCCCAACCGGTTGTCCTTGCTGGCAAACATTAAACTATAAGAGGGATGAAGAGAATGCTTACTGCATCTTTCAGAGTTGGGGGTTTGCTTTATAACATTGGTATAGCTCTGTCTGTGGCATATGTTAAGCATCAAACCAAAGTTTCTGTAGACAATAGGAAACTATTGGTTATTATTTTTCTGATTTAGAGAGGCGGTGTTGTGCTACTAGTACAACAAATGATGTGCAATGCTGGCCTTCAGTGAAACACACTGTTTTTACTGCAGCTGGAAACACCAGAACTGAGCCTTCCTTGGTTTTTCCTGGTTCTTCAACATCACCTCTTCCAAAATGTTGCCAAGTCCTGTTGAACCAAAGACTCACACATCTTCCTGTCTGCCCTGAGACTGACTGCTTCCAGATTCGCTCTCTTTGATTGCTACAGCAGCCTGCTCACTCATCCTTCCAGGGTCTACATTTCTGTCAGGGCTGTGTCTGTGACAGATCATAGAAGCTTCCTATATGATCACATCTCTCTCCTCTCTAAATCACTTTAATGTGGAAACCCTCTCACCAGAGGTCCATCATCTGTAAATACTTCATGTGTACTCTTCTGAAACTTTGAATACCTGTTCCTAATTGACCTCCCATCTATAGAACTAGCCATTTGTCCTCACTGTCCAACCTTTAAGACAATATTTCCGAGCATTTCTACTTCCATTTTTTCCCCATGTGGCCCCTCACACCCTGCTCTCTGATTCTCTGCCTGATTCCTCCTGCAGGTTCCAGTGTAGTAGATAGCTCCTTCCTCTAGACTACCATCAGGCTTAACAAAAAGTATTATCCTATTCTATTGTACACATTTTTTGCCAAAATCTCCCTCATTTGGACAAGAGTTCTTCAAAAAGGGAACCAGAAAGCCTTATGTAAAGTGGTTGCACAATGAATGAAGAAACCTAAGTACTATAGCTAGGAAAAACTTTTTAAACTAAATCTTTCAGAACATCAGATTATTTCTTCCTCTATCATGTGTTAGAGTTGGAAGAAATTGTTGCTAATATAAAATAGGATTTAGGAAATGCTTGAGGGTAGTTCAACAGTAAAAGTTTCTTAGGATTAATATACATAAAGTAATTTAGAGACAAGGACTTTTTTACATTTGTATAAGTGACCAAGGAAACAGGGATCATAAAAAAATCATAATTTGCATCTTATTATTTGCAGCGAATTTCAAATTGATGTGGATAAGCATCTAAAAGATCTTGAAGCAGAGATAGCATGAAAATTATAGACCAAGGGTGAAATATCACAAATGTACATGAAATAATTAATGGACAAACAAGTGGGTCTATCCACACAATGGAATATTATTTGGTCATAAAATGAATTCAAGAACTTTTTCCGTATGCTAAAACACAAATGAACCTTGAGAAATATCAGGCTAAGTACAGAAACGCAGGCACAAAGGACTGCAATTCAGGAATCCATTTATATGAAATGTCAAGGAAAGCTAAATATTTGGAAATAGGAAGCATATTACTAGTTAGTTAGCCACCAGGTGATACTGGACAGTGACAGGTGTAGGAAACATTCTTTCATTTCCTTTCGAATACTACTAGGATTGAACCCAGAAACCTTTTGTAGAAAAGACTAAACTGAATCACCCCTAGCCCTTTTTATATTTGTTTTGAGATAAGGTCACCCTTAACATCCTAGGCCAGCTTCCAGCTTGCATTACAGAGGTGAGCCATCATACCTAGCCATAGTTTCTTTTTCAAGGAATGAGAATATCTTATAGTTGATTATAGTAATGTCTGGATAATTCCGCAAATATACTCAAAGCCATTAATGGCACATTTGAAACAGATGGATTTAAGTTATACATTTATTAGATCTTCATAAATCTCTTACCAAAAACCTACCTTTCACTATCTTTGAAAAGTAACCCAGGCTTACTCACCAAAGAATATGCTCTGATTTCCATCTTCCCTGATAAGGAGTCTTGAAAAGCAAGTCCATCCACAGACATGGACTGGATCACACACCGCTTCTGAAATAAAACCAAGAAACTGCTACAGACTCAAGGTGGTACACAGTAGCAATAGCCAATGCCAACACATTGTATGATTTAGGGTGCTAAATACATTCTATGTGCTTAGTATGCCACTGTAGGCATAATTTGAGTTGGCACACTAATGTCAACCCTGAAGAAAATATCAATGACTGTAAGATAAAATTGTTACAAAGTGCCTCTCCCCAGTTAGAAAGACAACAAAACAAACATGAAACAATCTTCAAAGTGATAATAATCAGGAAGGCAATATCACGAAGTGTAAAATATTTGCTAAATAGACATAAAGGAAACAGAATGTATAGCACTAAAAAGAATCTTTAAACTATTTTGCTTTTTTTTTTAAGAAACGAGCTAACTAAGATTTGTGGAACATTTATCAAATGTGGGTTCATTTGAATAGTTCCTGAATCACAGTTTCTACTCAGAAATATTCTCATGATATATTTTTGTTTCTTCAGATTTAATAAGTTATATAGATGTTGATTCACCCTTGAGTACAGTTATATAAGGATTATGAAATTTCAGAAATATTCCTGAATAGTAGCCTTATGAAAAGTCTAAAGCATACAACGAACAGAAAAGAATGTTCTACTAAGGAATTGGAAATGGACTTAAGAATACTCTACCACTAAGGAGAAGAAACTTGGATTGTAATATAAGATAATAGTAATGGGTCAGGGGAAAAGTGCTATATCCAGCATTTATTTCTTTAATACTCTCTCTTAAAACCCTTAAGTGCATTTCAAAACTGCAATTAGATTAGCTGCTTAAAAAATTGTTTGTATATGAAAGCAAAATTAAATTTAAAGTGCCACACTTTTTCTGTCAAGAAATTTCAAGGAGTCCTTGCTGGTCAGAACATGAAACTATTATTCAACTAATATCAAATACAATTGAGCTACTACAGAAGAATATCATGAGTATCATAAAGCTCCTTCTGAGCACGCAAGAATGTTACCTAAATTTACTTCCGTTTGCTGATACCCATGCCCATAGGTTGTAAAACACTGGATTTTTACAAGGACTGTTTTCAATATTCTACAGATAAATCAGGTACACTGAGTTTGGTAACTAATGGAAGAATTTAAGCTCTGACAGTCAGTGAGGCAAAACTCTTAACGACCATCATTTCAGTGGTTGAGAATCAAAGTCAAGGTGAATATATTCTAAAGATGACACATTAAATCTTAACATAAGCAGTGGGAGGCCATTGGAAGGCCATTTGAGGTCTTCCTTAAAATAATGGAAGAGTAATGGAAGGGACAAGAGAAAGGTGAGGGAAGAGTGAACCAGACCAGAAGCCTCTCCCTGCAGCTACTACTGGTGTCCTTGAGCAAAGGCATTCAACACTGGAAATGGCTAATTTGTTTTCCATATCCATTTTAGCGTGTAAACCTACCCAGACATCTGAGCCAATATACCTGCCTCTAATAAAGTGGGCTCTACCAAGGCAGCCCTACAGAGAGGAAAATGTAGAGCTCTGTTCAGGAGAGGAGTGTGAGCTGGCCAGCCAAGTGCCATAATAAGAACACACTGAGCAGAAGTATTGCTGTGCATGATGCAAGCATCTAAGAGGAAAATAACTGTTTTAAGCCATGGAGCTAATGTGAATCATTGCTAATAGCTGCTTATTTATCGCCGGCATAAAAAGATAATTTGGCTAAACTAATGAAGTAATTCCAGCTTTTAAGTGAATGTTACTTATTAATTGTTACTGAAAAAAAGCAGGGAAGCAAACTATATGCAGTGAGCATAAGCAGCTTTCATCCTAGTGTATTAATATTTGCTTGATGTTCCCACGATAATATTCTGTTTGCATAAATTTTGGGATATGGAACTATTTAAGCAGATCCCTAGGGCAGGAAAGATAATCAGGATTCAGTGATTTTGAAGTAAGAATGTAAAATGGATGTGGCAGAAGGAGATGAGTAATAGAGACAGAAATGGAGACTGGGATCAAGATCAAGTTAGAGACAGACAGAAAGAGACAGATTTTTCTTGCATCTCATTGCTGGTAAAAAAAAAAAAAAATCTGTCCTCAACAACAGCATACACATATCCAAGGACAGAAGAGCTGCTGTCTAATCCTACTTGCTACTAAGATGTATAATGGTGTCAGCTTTAACTCATTGCTATATTTATTGCTGCTAAGCCTCAATTTCTACCTTTGTTAAAGTGAGATAATATTATCTAGCTTAAACAAACTGGTTTATGAAGAAATACTAATTTTCTGGGAAATTATTAGCAATTATTAGTGATGAGTACCTTTACTTCCTGTTTTTCTGTAGGTCTGCTATGTTGAACCAGTCTTCCATCTGGATTGTGATTCTACTGGTCAGGCCTCCTGCTGCTGGGACCTGGCACCCATGACTAAAGGAGGAGAGGTCTGTGTTAGCTCACAGTTTGAGAGGTTTCAGGCCATGCTGGCTGGCTCCAAGATGGAGTATCAGGGCAAAAGGGCATGCAGGAGCAATGCTGCTAGCTTTATGGTAGTAGGATGCAGAACACAGGGAAAAAGGGCCAGAGAGGAAGGGATCAGATACTAGAAAATACCTGACATGGGCATAAGCAGGCTTGATTAATCTCCCAGGTATGTCTTAACTCAACCAAATTGACAATCACAGTGAAATATCATTCTCCCTAAATGAAACTGTGGTAGATTTTACAAATGTTCAGTGAATTGGGTTTTTAGAATTGTTTTATTTTAGTATTGGAAGACAGTGAATTGATACATTTAACCAGCATACTCCTGCCCTATATTTGATACAAATATTCAAAGACACTAGCTGAAAATGAACTGAATCCTCTGAAACTAAAACAAAATAAATCCTTATTTAAATGTATCTTGTATTAAAAAAATAACCAGCTTGTCTGTTTTTCTGTTAGTATGTGTGTACAATACAAAATGAATATATTCATTGTGAGACACTGGTACACACACACACCACATCTTCACCATGTTACTGTACCTTCTGATCCCATCTCTGTCTCCTTGAATTTCCATCACCTCTTCCTATCTCCATAAGACCTATCTCCCTTTTTCCTATCATCTTTCACTTTATTTTTTACATCATTTATATTTTGGATTTAACCTTCTGTGTCTGGTATTCCTGGGCATTTTGGCATGTCATAATGGTGGAAAGCTGATTAACACATTTATATAACAATGATCTATGCGTTAAATCTAAAGTCTAGAGCACAGGCACAGCATGGCCATTTTGTTGTGAAATGATATTCATGACTATGAAAAAGCAAAATGGATCAATACATACACTTGCAGTGAAGAATGCAAGCATCTACTTTCATAATTTTCTCATGTTCATATCTTAGTAAAAGAAACTGCTGTTGAGACTTTAATAGCGATAATTCCTCACACTCTTGCATCCAATCCAAAATTCAAATCAACTGAAAAGTACATAATCAGATGATGAAAATCGACATGTAATTATTGTTACTTAAGTTTCAGGCCTCGTGATATCCTTCCTGCCTTCACTACCGCATCCTTCCTAAAATTCAGATTGTCAGAGGCTCGTGTAAAAGAAGAGTATGGGATTTCAAATCAGTCTGACTTTATCAGAATAGCAGCCTGCTACCCTGTTAGCCCTGAAAGTGAAGACAGACATGTGTTCTGGCCCACTTACTGGGTGCCTCACCGGGGAGGCAGGAGCAAACACAGCCATATTTCTGAAGCAAGGCAGGCACTGCTAAAACACAGAAGGTATACTCAGCTCCTCATCGCATGGCTGAGGTATGTCAGTCCTCCCCTCTCCTAAAACCAAGGTGCATGGTTTTGCAGGAATAGGAGTCAGAAGAGGTTCTCTCATTCTCATCATTGGTGGAAATCTCTTCCCTGTATAAAAACCTTAAGACAGTAAGAAGTGAGGTGGAGAGGTTGTAAATGCCCCTCAATCACCTCTGGGAGCAAATCATCAAGGTCAGTAATAATTTCAACTTGACTACTTTCTTTAAGTAGAGTAATACTTCCTAACTGTTCTTCCATAATAAGACACCCAATGAATGGCAACATTACTCTGTTTCCTCCTACTTTTCATGGCAATAATTAGAATTCATTTATAGACATTCAACCAACAGCTTATAATTATGATAAAAGGGACTTAGCCATTAAATCTCTTCAATTACAATAGTACTTTCACTGCAAATTCCACCCTAAATTAAAACCTTTTCAAAATGTAAATTAAAATACTGGATAAAATAAATCTTTAATGAAAGTTTATACTGTTCTTTTAGACCTTCCATGCATATTTCCTTATAAATACACAGGACTCTTAATGCCTATTCAGGCAGCCAAAGAGCTATTTCTCACTGTTGATTCAGGCAGAGAATTTACATCTGTAGATCCTAAACTGCTTATACTATACAGAATCATCTTTCAGGCTCGCTTCTGGTGTCTCATTTAACACAATAAAGAGAAAACTAAGCTCCTGGTAGCATACCAAAATGTGCATTTAACAACAGAAACACACTCTGGACACACATCTTTTTTTGATGACATTAATATGAAAGATTAATGTTTCCCTAGAATATTCCTTTGAGAAACTCTGACATTCTTGGAGTTAAGGCAAAGAATTTCCAATTTCTGGATGACCTTAGGGATTACCTATTGGTGACTGTGAGTCTGGTGGCGGTAAGGGCTATTTCTACAAGGAATCACTGCACAGAATAAAAAAAAAAAATGCTACTGAGTGGGTAGCGATAGAACAACTCAAATCCTTTATTTTTCAGATTGTGAAATCAAGACCCAGGGAAACTGTATGCTTCAGCAAGACACATTGGGAGGTGATCCAGGTCCAGAACTTATCTTACTATCCATGGACTCAGGCTGACACTCTTTTTGCATTAGTAATTTATACTGAATATACACTTCCTATTATTACATATTTAGTAATGTTTGTTCTGTTCAAATTAAAGCATGTATCACATTGTGAAGGAAGTAGATCCTGAGAAATGTCACATTCTTGTCTTAGGAACATCACAGAATGTACTTTCACAAACTAAGAGGATGGCAACATCACTAAGCAATAAAATTTTATGGGACTTTGTCATAGGTTACTGAAACGTCATAACGTGGCACATGGATGTATTAAGGTCTTGGATATTTCATAAAAGAATGATTAAGAATAAATTTGGATGGAATAACTATGCCAAAGCCTCTTACAATGCCCAGGGACATTCTTGCATTTGAGAAAGTAAAACTTCTTCAGACTTGTGCTGATTTGAATATGATGACAGCATGTACTTAGATTGCTCCTAATTAAATAATTTCTTTGACAGTTCCAGAATATCACCCTTCCAGACCGAATTTTAATTTTATCTGGATTGTCTATCATGCGCTCCTCAAGGAGGCAGGGAAGATGGAAGATTCAATAGCAAGGTGGAAGTTTATAGCAAGACTGTGGCCAAGAAGAAACTTACAGGCAGAGGAATCTGACATTTTCACTTTCCTGAAATTTGTCAGCAATAACTATTAAAAATAAGGTGCCCCAAAAAACTTCAAAATGTTTATGTATGAACTAAAAGTAGGTTATAATCCAATACTAGAAATAATAATTATGGCTACACATTGGCTAAATCAAGAGGACAAGTTCAACTGAAGGCTGCAGTTGTCATTTGAAACAAAACTTTGTTTCAATGAGAAACAAATCAATAAATACAATAACTGCCAATATACTGTTCCTTCATCCCTTCATAGATGACAGGAATACTACACTGTTCTTAATTCTTTTTCTAATCTATTCTAAAGCCAGCAACTTATTACAGGTTGAAGAATAGCTTGGATGTGGTAAGGATTTTTATGAAGTATAAAGAATTTTGCATTCTATGTGTTATCTTTTCTATGTCCTTTTTCTTTACTTCTCTGCAGCTTCAAGAACAATACTGAAGACCTTTTCAAAAAATGAAATGAACATATCACCGCAAAATTGACAGAAGTAATCCACTAGTTCCATTGCTGGTGCACCTGCTCCTGTTATTTGTATATCACTTAATTATCCATGAAGTGCTTTCATATGCATAACTTACTGAAGGCCACCTGCATTCTCCATGTACAGGAACAGCAGGTATTCTATATAGACACTGAATACAGAAGGAAACAAAACTTTATAAAGTTTCATGACTTCTCCAAAATCACAAAATTGGTAACTGGGAATTTTTCACCTCTGTTCGTAAACATACTTTATATACATCTCCACAATTTCAGCACTTCTATCCAGTAAATCTTAGTAAAGACAGGAGACATGACTTTTCAAAGACCATGCAGTACCCTGAGGATGCCTGTTCAGTGACTTCTTCAAGATAAGTGAAGCCAAAACTTCATACAATACTAGAGACAATCAACCACTCTAGGATTGTCACCCAGCACTTAAGAGCTCTGCCAGCGTAAAGCAAACATGTAGTGTCTGTCCGTTGCAACCATATCTTTTTATAACAGTATCTTTTGGTTTAGCTCTTGTCACTTTTTTCCCTTTTTTGTTTCTTGAAGAGGATAAAAAAGTAAAAAGAAAAACACTAGAAACTATACAGAATTTCACTAAACGAAATGATAGATTTCAACAAAGGTTGTTATAGTACCTATTTCTGCCTTCAGATTAGTTGTTCAGGTTACTAGACATGAGCAGGCAAAAACTGGTCAAGAAATTATAAAAGATTAAAAGGGAGAAAGAAGAAGTTGAGCATTAACTGCTCCTTTCAGTAGATCAGTGGAAAACAGCATTACAATTATCTAAGCTATCCTGTGTAAACACAGACACACAGATACACACACACACACACACACACACACACACACACATATATATATATATATATATATATATATATATATATATATATATTCCCTTCTGTCTTTGTTTTTCTTTCTTTACTTATTTTTAATTTTATTTTGAATAGTAAAATCAAATAGCAGAAACAGAGGAACAAACAACAATACTTATGATATAGACTTTCTAGCTCATATCCCTTAAGCACCAGACACATAACAGAACTCTTAAATGCATAAAAGTTTATATCAGAAGAATATGAAGTTTATAACTTCAGTTATTAGAAAGTAAAAACATTATCACTTAATATCAGTTAAAAATACACTTATATACATGCACATGTCTAGACATATGCATAAATACATACCCACATTCAAAATGCCAGGAAAACATCATTTGCTTTTGATAATTCACCCCAAAATATTTTCTTTTTTTTTTTTTTTTTTTTTTTTGGTGGGACCAGGGTTCAAACTCACGACCTTGCACTTGCCCAGCAGGCACTTGTGCCTCGGAGCTATCTCCCCAGCCCCACCCCAAAATATTTTCTAAGACCAAACTAACTTATCACAGACTGAACCCTGAACATACAAATCTTTACTTAATTTTTCCAAGGGCTGAAGAGGTTCTGATGCCGAAGAAACTGGAGTCCAGCCCATCCTTTGTTGCATGCTAACTATCTGTGAACAAATCAAGCCACGCTCCCATGTTAACTCCATAAATATAAGTCAGAGAAAAGGATAGTTTATTTATGAAATAAGATGTATGGTGGACTAAAGAGAATGGACCTAGGAATACACTTTCCTCAGTAAACGTAGCCAGGTAAATGTTAGCTCTGCCACAAGTAAGCCACCTACTTTTCTGGTAGACCTTTGACTCCTTATATATGATGTGGAAATAATACCATCTACTTAGTGGGATGGTACAGAAGCCACTTAGTAAGATGTCTCATACCTAGGAAAGTCTATCCCTAATTTATTTATATTTACGTAGGTTCACGTTGTATCGTGCACCTCAGAAGCTTCTCAAGATGAGTTTCTACTACCAGAAAAACAGAAACTATTCGTGAGGGTTTTTGCACATTCATTAGCACAGGCAGATTTTTTTTTTTTTCACATTTGGAGATCACCATAAATACAATGTCTCATTGTACTCTGAGACATAAGCATAGTCCTTGAAATAAGAGATTCTATGTCTTAGTCATTTTCTCATCCCTGAGACACAACACCCCATACCCACAATGCAAAAGACGAGCGGCTCATTTTGACTCACATACTAAAAGTTTCACTCTTTTAAAAGTTAGCCAGTGCCAGGCATAAGCTGCATGGTTGTAAGGCCCAGTGGAGGAGAGCTGCTTGCACTGCAGCATCCACAGAGGAGAGACAGGGAAAAGCTGAGAAGAGATGGCCTCTCCCAGGCCGCGGCCTCAGGGACCCATCTCTTCCTACCAGACCCCCACCTCCTAGAAGCCATCAGCTCTAAGCACCCATGTTCCAATCATCACTGCCCTGCCTGTAAGTGCATGAGGCTTGGGGGAGATACACAGATATAAGTCACAGCAGATATATTTAATGACTCATGATTTCTATTTGGGAAATGAAACTGCTAACAATTCTAATGCGCTGTTAGTACAGAGACAACCAAAGCTCTGTAGGCATGACTGTTGGAATGAAAGTTTCTTACAAGTATTATTACAAAATAGACATTTGAATAGATCATTCTGCTTGCCAATCCTAACTTTCTATAAGGCTAAGCATATAGATCCAAAGGAACCTATAATTAATTACTCAGTTACAATTTTTCTAGGTAATTGTATACTCTTTCATCTATGTTCTGTTTTTTTTTCTGTGATTCTACTATAGTTATTCAGAGAAATAGAACCAATAACTAACACACAGCACACAATACAAACACACACACACACACACAGATTTACTGTAAGGAATTGGCTTACATGATTATAGACACCAAAAAGGTGCAAGACCTACCATCATAAGGTGACCATCCAGAAAAGCTGATGTATAGCTTGAGTCCCAGTCTGAGATATCCCCCTGTCTCAGTTAAAATAGGCAAAATTAATTAATTAATTAATTAATTAAATAAGACACAGCAGATTTTCCCTTCTTTTGTCCTACTCAGGTCCTTCACGGGCTAACCAGACACACTCACAATGGGGAGGCGGTGTACATTAATGCACCAATAAAAAGGCTAAGTCTGAATAGAATCACTCTTGCAGACATACCTGAATACGCTGTTGAGCTGAACATCTATGCGCCTATGGCCCAGATGAGATGACATATAAAATTAAGAATCATAGTTTTAAACAATTGAGAAGCTAAAAGTTCAGAGTGCATTAAGTTAATGTTCAGTTTCCTACACAGGTAGTACTTTAGTGAGAACTGTTTGAAGTAAAGTGTTTGGGGATAGGAAATCTATAGATACCACTGTTAGTATCTATTTACATCTCACAGTGATTAGATGCTTGTGAGATTTAGAAAATGTGCATATTTTTAAAACACAAAAAGGAGTCTATTTCAGGTTGTTAGTCAGAGGATTGGTTCTCATGTTGAGGGTTTGTCTTAGACATTTACTTATCAAATGAGGATTTACGTTTATTTTCAGTGGTCTAGTTTTACTGACATTTTTAAGAGAAAATATTACTTTTCCTTATCCTAGTATTAATATTTCACAAACCATATTATATTTACTTGATTATGTTTTACATTTGTGTGATTATTTAAAATACAGATTTGAATGCACAGAATCCATCATATTCAGTTTTACAATTTACAAAACTCTAATATGCATTAGCCCACTGCTTAGAACTTCCACCTCCATAATCCCTTTCAATCCTCACAACAACCCTGACTTATAACCTTATTAAATGGAGAAGAAAGCACAAATGTTGAGAGAGGGTTGCATGCTCTGACCAAAGTGGCAGAGCCCAGAACATGTATACAATCTTTAAAAAAATAATTATTAATTTTAATGAGAAAAAAGTTAAAATGGCAATGAAACAGTTTCAAAACATGTTAGTAGGACAGTTACAATAATTAATCCATTGCATATTATCTTTATAGTAGTTATTCAGAGGATAAGATGCAGACATGATAACTTGTCTAAATATTACTAGTGCAAATCTTTCTTTTCATTGAACTAAGAGAAAGTAGCTGTATATCTATCCTAACTATCTTATATATAGACATATTTTTTTTCACTACCAAATGGTCCTTTATTCCTATCTCCCTTTCCTGTTTTGTTTTGTCAGAGGGGGGTGTTTCATTTCTGTATTTGGAGAAGTCTTTAAAGGACCTTTTCATAATTGATGCCAGTCCAAAGATTGTAGGTACTTGAATTCGGCAAAATAACCCAATAGTGTCCAAAGGTGTATAATAGTAGCATGTTACCAGAACAGCAGTGTGTAATACTAAAGCCATGCTTAAAATACCTGTCATTTTGGTCTTCTAAATGCATGAGTACAAGAACCGAAACATCCTAGGACCAGTTTCAGATGCAGTTCAAAAAAGGTAGGGCTGCATAAACAGAAATCTTCAATCTGTCTAATTTTTTGGTCTTCAAACTGTATTGCTAAACATTTATAAGAGAAGTTTATGATGTTAGTATCATATAACAGAGGCAGCTAAGCTTAACATCACTATCTGTCTGAATATCACATACTTTAGACATAAAATGAAACTGCTATTTTCCAACAACCATGGGTGTTCTAAAATTTAAATTCCTATAAAGGCCAGCATATAGCTTATCAGACTAAGTGCTTGCTTAGGGAAGCCCAGGACCCAGGGGTCTGTTGCTGGCCCCACATGCCACACAGGCCTGCTCTTGAGTGCACTGAGCTGGCGATGGAGTCCAAGCACGGTGGTGCGCGCCTGTAATCCCAGCACTTGGGAGGCAGGAAACAGGAGGCTCACTATGAGTCCAAGCTGCATAGTGAGATCCTGCAAAACAATTAATACATAAATAAATAAATACATAGATAAATCCCTATAGAATGTTTAAAAAATTACACATTTTTAACAAAGATGTTTAGAAATCAAACCATATACAACATTGTAGCTATGCAATATCCCTACATTTTGTTTGCCTGCTCCCTCATTTACTTGTATTATCTTTTTGTAAAAAACACACATTTACTTTAAAGAGAGTATAGCAATAATTGATATGACATTAGGAGCAAGATGCATTTAGAAGATCCAAATGCCAGGTATTTTAAGCATGGTTTTAATATTACACATTGCTGTCCATAAGAACATGTCTGTAAGCTTGAAGTTATTCTCTGTGTTGCCTAAGTATTGGTCTCATAATTATGGGATAGGAAAGGTAGATCTTCCCATGAACTCTCTAGACAGAAAGAAGAAAATTGGTGCAAAACTATAAAAAGAAAATTGAGGAAGAAAAGACATTTTAAACCACTATTTGGGACATGACAGCTGGAAATGTCAAAGGTCAATAACCAGATGAAGTCAGAATCAAAAAAGAAATCAAATCAGTTTTGCCCTAGGACAAGTACCCAGTGATGGGCACTTTGTACTTCTGCCTTGACAAATGAGAGTACTAGAGCAGAGACATATAAGAGGACAGGTTTCAGATGCAGTTCTGAACAGGTATGCTGCATAAACAGGAATCCTCAAAGTGACATACTCACTGTGCAACAGTGGACCAAAAATAAGTGAGAACCTCAGAAAAAGGCAAGGAGAAAGTCAGCATGTACACCTAGTATGGAGTCAAAATTGCCTCAGAGAAATCATAATCACAAGCCAGTACTGTCTTCAGGACAATTCCAAAGATTTCACCTAAAATTTTCCAGGGTTGTTTGTAGTGTTTAGGTGGCTAAGAACATCCGCCAAAAAGCCGGGTGTGGTGGCGCACGCCTGTAATCCCAGCACTTGGGAGGCTGAGGCAGGAGGATCAGTATGAGTTTGAGACCAGCCTGGACTACAACAGTAAGTTCAAGGCCAACTTAAACTGCATAGTGAGACACTGTCTCAAAGAGACAAAACAAAACAAAACAAAAAACACCCTATAACCCTTTGCAGAAGACTACAAAGAGGTCTATTTTTAAATCTTGAGGTTGGTCATATGTGGTGGTTTATGCCTGTAATCCTAGCACTTGGAGGCTGAAGCAGGAGGATCATCTTGAGTTCATACCCAGCCTGGGCTATGTTGTGAGTTCTAGTGATCCCTGCTAAGACTCTGTCTCAGAAAAGAAAAACGAAATAAAATATTAGTTGATGATTTTCTCTAACAACATATAGACTAAATTAACAATAAAGGAAAATATTTTGAAAATTAATTATAGTAAAATTCTCAAGTTATTTAGTAATGGCGTAAGTAAATGTGATGAACCGCAAAGTTGGAGAAAACCGATAGCATCTTTACCTTCTTGCTTACACTTTGCTTTTGCCTACATGATTTATGGAACCCACATGATTTATGTTCTCGATGTCTTCCCGAAGAATAGTTTCGATTTTACATTGTAATTGTCCTCAGCACACCCTGAGCATTAGCTAAAAAGTTCTCTGGTTTGTAGCTCCGTTGTCACTGTTGTAAAGCAAAATTAGATCAAAATGTATGACCTAGAATGAAAAGTGAGGGGGCCCGGCGGGATGGCTCAGTGGTCTAAAGCGCCTGCTTGGGAAAGCTTGGGCGGTTTCAAGGACCGCAGTTCGATCCCCGGCACCACATGCTGCGCCAGCCCTGCCCTCAGGGCGGGGTGAGCTGGCCATAAAAATGAGTGAATAAACAAACAAAGGTTCTGAAACAAGAAAAAAATAAATAAATAAAAAACTCTTTAAAAAAAAAGAAAAGAATGAAAAGTGACACAGAAACCTATCGCTAAGGTCCAAATTTGTGCATTTTTTAAGGAGAATAGCAAAGTGAAAATAAACATATAGTGAAAGATATGACAAAAACAACCAAGAAAGAGAAGCGCAATAAAGTTAAAGAAACACAATAAAGTTCCGGAAACAAGAAAGCCTCGGACGTTGCTGCCAAGACAGTCTAATAAGTCACTGCAGAAGAAAACAGGTGTCCCAAAGTGCTATCCCCCAGGGAAGTGTGTGCTACTGTCCTTCTGGCCATTCAGCCATGGCAGCTGCTGAATGAACCGTCTTTAGGGAAGGAGCGGCCAGCTCTCAGATCATGACAAACCTTCATCGCCACACTATATTTTCTCTGTTTCTGACCCTGTGGTGAAGGATAAATGACCTTGGAGGCTGCTTGTCATTTCTCGGTATGGGTTGTCCAACTCACATCTCACTAAGATGCTTCTCTTTGGGGTTGGCCTACACTGCCCCTTGTTGATTCTGGGATCTCTAGCCTGCTCCCACTGTTTCCCCAAAGGGGCAATGTTCCCAAAGTTGCTACTTCTACGATATGCCAAAGGTCTTTTGCCTTTTGGTTCTCCAGTGACAGGTTAACAACTCTGCATAGTAATATGTCTGCTAAAATAATCCCTGTGGATTCTGTCCTATGAATGGAACCTGTGTGGTGGAAGACAGAGAGGCCAAATGCAGGGGAATTAATAGAGCCCAAATGACATCAGAGCCAGTGTACTGCTGTCCTTCTGAGGTAAAGATGAACTTATTTTTCCTTCTGGTGTCAATTTAGAAAAAAAGTATTCACTTACCAATAGCCACGTGCTAAATAATACAGACAATGCTGTTCTGCTTCAGTAAAGATACTACTGTCAGTACAGAGCCTCAATTAAGGCTACCATCTGGTTGTTTATGGTAGACCATTATCTGCAGTCATGATCCATTTGCTTTTCTTTTTCTTTCTATTTTTTTTTTTCCAGAATTCAGGTAATAGACTTAAATAGAAAGCACCACCGCTGTTTCCTTTAAGTCTTTGGTAATGGCAAGAATCTGTGCAGTTCATTTTAAGCAAGTATTACTTCTGATTTTTCTAGCATGGCGCCATGGCATGTGTTGGGACAATGCAGATGCTTCTTGCTAGGTTCAGGCCCAAGTACAAACTGCTAAGTTACTATGGTCCTCATTTCACATGGCTGAATCCCAAGTCAACAGCTTATCTTCCCAGGGCCCACCTGTTCCTTCACTCCCATCGCAGCCCTGAATACAAATTCCTTTTGTTTTTCCCATGCCACAAGGAAGATCCCAATCAGCTCCTCAAACTCTGCCCCTAGTGAAAGTCCTTAAAATTTTAGCCTTCCTTTGTCTCAGGTCTGAGGATCTCCCTGATCTACCTGAGGGGTTCTCCATGCCCCCCAGAGTCAATAAACGTCCTCCTTCCTTTTCTCTTTTACTTCTGCTTCGCTGCCACACCAACGAAAAGCTACTACGTCCTACTACAATGGCTTTCATTTTATGTGTCAGGAAAGCAAAATAAAGGTTCTGTGAACTTCTTATGTGCTCTGCAGTATACCTGCAATGACGATGCCCTGCTAGACTGGGGACATAATTAACTGAGAGATCTTTAAGCACGGTGGATCCAGAAAATTTGGCTTTCGTAGTTCTTCACAGTAATTGGAACATCATGACACTACTTTAGGTCTTCTAGGTCCTCCTTAATCAGTGCCAGTGTAAGTCTCATATTTATCAGTTTTCCAGTAAAAATCTGATGTCTTCTTTTCCCAAGGATGAGTTACTCTTTGAGGCATATAGTATTAAGAAAAATATTTTCCACACATATTTTTGATGGCATTGCAGAGCTCTTTTTCAAGAAAATCCTCCCATCCAAGTTCACAGGACATGAACCAGTGAATTAACATAGATTGTATCTGGGAACAAAATGAAGATGTTAAAGATTTTATTGTACCAGTGGATGCCAAGCTTGTGCTCAGCACTTCCAGAATTCTTATTGTTGTCATTCAGTATTATTACTGAATTGTAGGGCTTGAGCAACAGACTACCCACTATCCATATATCTAATTTGGGGACTCTTCCATGATACCATTACCATGGTAACCAAGGAATGGGTGTCTTGGTTACTGTGATAGTCACTGTGACTATCTCTATATCTCATGTCTCTTATCATAAACTTATTCTTTTTTAATTGGATAGAGTTAAGGATTGCCTCTTCGACTTGAACAATCTTACCATCCCCATTGATGTTACAGGGCCCAAAACATCATAGCATCTCTATTCAACACACTCAGCCATTAAGCTTTTCAAAGATTCTATTTCTATGTTTATAAGTGCAATCTTTATTTTCTAATTTAAGGAGGTTCTCCCCACTGTACTGCAGGGTACATAGTAAATTACTGGAATGCTCTGACTTCACACAATAATCCTGAGGTACATTCCCGCTGCTTTCTTTTTCTCATTTCTCCCTTCATAGTCTTGCCTCTGAAGCTCCTTCGTGTCAGCTCTGGCTTACGGGTGCCACCACTGCTATTGGAAGAGTTAAGGAGCCATCCCAATGAATTATCAGCTCCAAATATACATGCCAGGCATCCAGTTCTAATCAAAAGGCAGATATCTCCATGACAGCAGATTCTCATCCATCAGCTCTATATTCTTTCTCTATTTTCCACAATTTTAACAGCCAGGTGGACACAGCTTTTCAAGAAAACTGGATTGTTCAATAACCACTGCACACCTCTGACTATGGAAACCCACCACACCTTAGGCAACCCATCCAGGGGAAGATGAGTCTTCAATTAGATGGTCCTTTTCTGTTTCTTGTTAGTTAAAGTTAACTCTATGCCCAGTGAACTCTCATCTACAGGTTTTATTATTTGCTCCTTTCAGCAATGAATTGGAAGGAAAGTCAGTTTAAGCAGTACATTTAGCCCACTGGATCTGCTCTGTCCAAATCCTGTCCATACTCTCCCAGGATTTTGGTTACCTACCTACCTACCTATATGAGGATAGTACTGATGACACCAAGAATACACATCATCTAGGTAACTGTTTTATGTAAAGACATGCCAGAGCCTAGGCACTGTGAATGCTACTCCAGAGGGAAAAGGGGCTATTTCTGATAGCCAGAGAATTCAGGAGAATAACAAGGTTAAAGATGCTTAGGCGCATCACATCCACTTAATTATCTCTACTGCTGCTTTCAGCTTACTCTTTCCTTACCAAGGCCCTTTCTTCGACACGGAGGCTTGACAAGATGTTTCTTTTGCAAACAAGATCCTAAGTCTGTTTTCTGTTTGCTTATGTGTTTGCTTAGTTGTTATTTTGTTTTGTGTTTTAATAAACTCCCTTAGGAATGCCATAGGAGACCCTTATTGTAGCTAGCTAAGTTATTTAGAACTATTATAGATGGTTAAATGGTGCTGGTCCCTCCAGAGGTGAAGAAGACTACTGTGGCTACAGGTGCATTCCTTGACGATCTCAAGACAAAAAGAAATGACTACACCGTACACTTGCCCTGGAGATAGAGGCAGTGATTGGTGCTCTAAATAAGCATCAATCATCTTGAGTGGAGGGCAAAAGCCACCATCACCCACTTCTTCTAAGAAAGTTTTTGTTTACCCTATGTGTATTTGCTACTTGCTTCTCTATTTGATCCCCATTTTATCAATACTACCTAAGTGACTATACTAGTGATCTCATTAGTTGATCAGTTTTGTCCCACCTCACCTTAAGATTTCCCACTGGATCTACATTACTTAAGCAACTATATTTGTAATCTTATTAGTTACTATATAGTGATCCCTCCTTATACTTGCCTCACCCTTAAGTTTGATTCTATAACTCCCTTAAGAAGGGAGTTTCCAGGGCCATTCACTAGGGAACCACTTCTGCCAGTCTTAGAAACTTTCTATCTCTCAATAAATTCTTCCTACACTTAAACTGTTATTCTTGAAATGCATTCTTCAAAGTTAGAGCTCATGAGCTCAGCATATCAGACATCTAATAGCTCGAGAGTTACATTTCCCTCATGTTATTTGGTTTATTTAATGGTCCTATATTATCTTTGTATTATATGCTCTATATCACCGTAGCATTCATATCACTCCTTAAATAATTTTTATATGCATTTATCACTTTTTTGGCCATGCCACAACTACTTCTGTCTTCCTGTCAGATTGTCAAATGCAGTAACCACTTCTTTTCCAGTTACACGACTTTATCTGACCTACTCCTAATTAACTACCAGTGAAATTTTAGTAACTATATAGTCACAAATGCTAGAAATTATTTCCACTCTCAATGACAGAAATAAGCAGACCCCACTATCCCACTACCATCTGTGAGATAGCAATTGAGTGTCCCATGGTGTTAGGGTTTAAAGGGAATATTTGGTGCAAATTTCCTAGAACGTAGCCTAAGTTCAAGTAGGGTATATTCTAAGAAAGCAAGAACAAAGGAAAGACCCATGCAGATAAGAAGGCATTGTGAGGTTGTACATAGCCCAGCTCACCACAGCCTTAGCAACAAACAGCTGGTTTGCTTAATTATGTAACACAGTTGCCACATGCAACAGTTACATTTTCAAGTGGTCTATGGGGAAAACACAAAGCCATGGCTTACTTGCCAGCTCCTTCCCACCTTCTGTCTAATTTCTCATGTTGGGTTGTGTTTCTAACCACCTTAGTAGATATTGGAGAGGAGGTCAGAGCTTTAGTGGGTACAGTGAAGCTTGGCCTGAATATTGGAACTGCAACAATAGACAGAAGACAACAGAACTTCTGCACAGCCCAGCCTCTATCTGGTCAGGAGTTAGATCCATGAACGATAAATGAGATGTTGGTGTGGCCAAGACCTACAAGTAGAAAACTTGTTCGGTACAGCACTAAGGACATCTATTGGCACACACAGTGGGCAGCCCAAAAGGAACGTCTGACGTGGGACTACCTGGCCCAGCATTTCCATATGCTCATCAGGAATCCAAGACTCCTCTCTCCCTCTGTCTTACACAGACACACACACACACACACACACACACACACACACACACCTACACATGCATGCATGTGTTACATGCACGCACACACACAACCGCCCCCCCCCCCCCGTACACACACATTATTTGGTATTTTCCATCAACCCAAGCTTACCACTTCACATAGTAAGGAACTGGTGGCCATTATTGCATAGAGGAAAAGTATTTCCTGTCTGCATCAAGCCAGACAGAAAAACTCTCTTCAAATTTGGTGGGAAGGAGGGAATCTATTGATAGAGAAATATCCCTAGTTGAACATGATTTAGAAGAATCACACAGACAAAAAATTTGTAATGCTTGTTTAGACTGATCTATTTTAATATTTTGTGGGGGTGCAGTGAAGGTCTACAGGGTGATCAGGATCTCAATACTAGATTGGATTCATAGTTATTCGCCTGTTTACAGCCTTCTAAGAGCTGAGACTACAGGCACAAGCCACCATGACCAGTCTCACTTGCCTTCTCAGTTCACTAGGGGTCAGGGCTGGCACAGCAGGCCTGGGTATAGACTGATTTCTTAAAAATAAGACCTAGATTATTTTCAAACTTGCACTGGGGAGTCAAAAGAAATAAGCTCATGAAAACAATCCAGTTTTCCAACCTTGACATTCTACAGTGAAGCTAACAAGTCTGTGTGTATCTAGGCCCCCAGAAGTATAACACAGCAAGCTGTCTCATCAGTCACACTCACAGCCCCAAATAATTCATTAACTTCCTCTAACAGAAATAACAGCTACCTTCACTTGGAAACTGTTATGGTTTGTGGCTAGTTGTCCCCCCAAAGCCTCATGCAATCATGGGGCAGGAACTTGTAGAGTTTGAGACTAACTCATTGATTCACTGGGATTATGGGTCTTAGTAGTGCTGGGATTATGGGTGTGTGTACCGCCCCCCAGCCTGCGGCAATAACCTGAATGCAATATGAGACAGAGAGACAGACTCTGTTTCTATTGTTGCTGTTCTGCTGCCATGAACTGCTGCCCTCTGCCATGTGCCAGTCTACCTTGGAGCCAGCTGAGTATGGACTGAAATCTTCATTAACTGAGCTAAATAAATTTTTCCTTCATTCAGGTATTTGTCCCAGCAACGAAAGAAGAGTAACCAAGATAGAAACTTTAGCCCATGCTTGTTAAAACAATAATGAAAGATATGAAAAATTATGACTATTGTTAAGCTTTCAACTCAGTAAAATCTGTTTTGTCTAATTTGAAAAGAATCCTACAGGAAAAATTAGTTTTCAAGTGGCATTGATTATAATCAAATTGTCAAGATCTCTGGATTCTATTTCTAGATTGTCAACCAATTAGCCTCATGACTTATAGCAACCCACTTCAGTTTTCTAGTTGTTGTTGTTTTGTCTATTAAAGTGTCTAAATAAATTGAGTAGGAAAATTTAAGGTCAAATAAAAAATAAAATATTGACTAATTTAACAGGTAAGCTGCAATGTAGGTTTTATACAGGATTCTTCAAGAGCCAAGCTGTTGTAAAAAAAAAAAAAAAAAAAAAAATCCACTAAAAATAAGATTTTGTTTTTGTCTGTATCAAGAGTGAAGAATGAAGTTAACTATAATTTCAAATTCTTCTAAGAAAGAAGGAAGACATTTTACTGGCATAAAATATTCTGAGTGCTTAGTGCTGCTTTGTGCACTAATAAAAAATCAAATGAAAGAAAGGCAATTTGATCAGATCATGTGCGCTTTTCTTATGCCAATGGAGCTTAACTAAGCAAACAGAAGCAGTGAAGTAAAGCAATGCTGGCTTATTAAAGAGCAGAATTCAATACCTCAATGGTTGAGGGGCTCGTGTACCAGAGCACTCGCTGTTTAGCTTTTCTTAACAAAGAAAGTAAACACAGCAGTACCAAGGAGAAACTTGTTTGCAGAATGACACAGGCAAGTTAGGAAGGAGCTGTGCCAATACTTTTACACAGCATGTGAATTTTATCCTATTATTTGATGTTTTATTCTTTTTTCAAAAATACTTTTTAATATAAAAATCATTTCATAAATATTTATGTTTTTCACTGATAGAAATGCTTTGCTCTCCCAATTAAGATTAAGAAATGAAATTCCTTCACCTATCTTCATATGGCTCTCCAAATATTTAGCCAACAAATCACAGATTAATTTCTCATTCTGAGCCATCCTCCAAAGAAGTAATAAATAATAGCATGTTTGTAACATCACATTAATCTCCACAACAACAGACTTCTGCATAAGCAGACCATTATGACTTCATAAGAGACTCAAACAGAGGGAGGAAGTCAGTTGCAAGGAGGAAAGATCATTTTCAAACTCGTATAATCCACAGTAATTGCACTGGGAACGCAGGCGAAGGCTAGCCAAGCAAACCACTTTCCATAGAAGTACTTTGTGGTCACCCCACTCCTTATCTGCTCCAGAATGAAAATTTTTTCTCTAAATTGTATAGAGTATGACACATAAGGCAATTTTCATACATAGCTGTGTGAAACCAGCAATCTGGGACATAAAGGTTTCAACAGGAACTGGTGGCATCATGAAAGTATTGCATCCAAAACAATATTATATAAGGCTGAAGAAAAGCAAAATGTAGCATAACCGCCAAAGAGTTTACAATCCAAAAGTCTAACATGTATAAATTATCAACTTCTTCATCTTTCTTTTCTCATTTTACATATTCTCAATTATAATCTATAAAAGTTATACTGTACTTCCCTTTTTTGATTTACTTCTGTTTGGGAGAAGTTGTAATGTACTGTGACCTAAGTAGCATCCTTGAAGATTATTCATATGCAAATTCTTTTAAAATAGTTTTACTATTTTCTTCAACTGGAATTTTCCTGTTATCATTCCTTTTTAAAAGAAAAATCCTGCATACACAAACCTGAGGACTTTTGAAAAATTATAATGCAGAGGCAATAGTACTAAGGTTTTGTTTTTGTTTTTTTCCTAAGAAACTAATAAGCCTTAACTCCAAGGAAGTAGACCAGTGGTTACACATCGTTTTTGTTGTTGAGTAGTGTTATATTCAGTACCGTTCTCTTTAATTTGTTTTTCCGGAAAAATAGGGATTGTCTTTAGGAAAACGACAAGAAAATCAAATTAAATGGATTATAATTATGCATCAGTAATATTTAAGAATGAGAAAGATTGAAATAAATCTTTAATCATAGATGAAATGACTGAAAACTCTTCCAAAATTTCTAACATTTCTAGGAATATCTCAAATTTAATACTAACTACATAAAATATGAGTGAAATATCCTAAGCAGCCACTTCTTGAGAAATAGTCAATACTAATTTTGTGTGGGGCTAGCATGTTTTTGGCATGTCTCACTAACTCCCACTAGCATATGCAAAAGAATAAATGATTAAAGATAAAGGAGTGTGAAAATTACTTAGGAGTTGTCAAGGAGCAGAAGTCATTACCCACAACAGATTTAATTAAATATTTGACACAAAAAATGGTTTGACCAAATCCTCAGAAAACATTATACCAGGTTGAATGACTCAGCCTTTTACCTCTTTGAAGTAAAATAGAGCCCCGAGCCCCTGAAGTTTTGCCAACCGAAGGGCTTTGACTGATAATGTCAGGATGCCAACTGCTACGTCCTTTCTTACATCTAGTTGATGTTATATTTTCAAAAGAAACATTTGTCGTCTACAATTTCCCCTCTCCCTTCTCACCTGCCTACAAGATCCACACAACTAGACAATCAGTTAACTTGATCAATTTAATGTCAATTTCATAACATTTTCTTGAGTCAAGATAAAAAGGAATAAGGATTTTGTTCTGTTTTAATAAATATAAGAATTAGTGAAGCTGTGGTTTTTTTTTCCAAACTCTCCAAACTCAAACCCTGTAAAGTCTTTCTCAAAAAAGGGCTCTTCCTTACTCCCATGGCTCAATCCCCAGCACCACATGCTGTTCCAGCCCTGGCCCATGGCTGCCCTGAGACTGTGATTGAGACTAAGCATGGTGGCACATGCTTGTAATCCCAGTGCTTGGAGGCTGAAAACAGGAGGATCACTACAAGTTTCTGATCTGAGTAGTGAGGCCCTACAGACCTTGTACTAAATACATTAAAACAAACAAACAAACAAAAGAGCTCCCCATTCAGCCACCTCTGTAATGCCCACCCCTATTACTTAATGATGCTTTGGGGAACATATAGACACAAACTGTAATAATAAAAATTCTCAAAATAACAGAATTAGCAAGAAGTTTTGACCATTGTACCATCTATTAATCTTGATTCTTCAGTGACATATGCCTGAGGAATACATACAGCACTACCAAAACAAAGACATATCAGACAAGGATAATAAAGCGCTTGGCAAACATTTGTGATTTCAGAGGGTCAAATCCCAGCATGCTTGCTGTAGTCAGGTTTCAAGTGAATAAACTTAATATATAGGACTCATAATTTATAGGATGATTGTATAATATTTACCCCAAAAGTCAAATGCAGAAGAGTGAAAGAGATCTGTCTACATACTAGAGACCCAAAGAATCCAGCTGAGGCCTCGGTGCCATGGCAGTGTCCTGCACAGGTCCAGCTGAAGACTTAGAGGCCACGGCAATGTCTTCCATGAGTTCATTTGGAGGCCTAGAGCCCGTGTAAATGTGTCATGCAAGTCTGTATCAAAGACCTGCAGTGAGAAGGTGCAAAGGTTAGTTTGAAAGACAATGCCAGTAGGCAAAGGATCTTTCTCATCAGGTATAAGGAACTGCATTGGAGCCTAGCTGCAGATTATAGGCTGAAAGTTCTTTTACTTGCCAAGTAAGCACTATTTCAAACTGAGTGCAGTTTGAAAGTCAATGACATGACTCCAGAGTTTTCTACTTTCCACCAAAACACTTTATTTACAAATGGCCAAATCCCTTGATAGCTTTTAAAAGCTTTTTTGATGATTCAAACGCTTCTCCCAAAGAAAGTTAAAGTTGTGACTTAAACGTTATTATTTCCGTAAAGATCTGTAAGGAAGCAATGCTCGAGGCAAGGACCAGAGCTCCTGAGAAGACAACAGCAGCTATCCTTAGCAACAGTGGGGATCTGGGACATTCCAGTGATGACAACAGTCAGGTTCACATCAGGAAAGCCAGCATAACCTTCTCCAGGAGAATCAGTGGCACCATCTTCTCCTCCCATTCTCCCTTTATGCTGTTAGCAGCCATTCTCCAGTGGGTCTTCCATACTCAAAACCATGCTGATTCACTTCAGCTGGGTGTCCCAAATTGACTATTAGCTAATTGATCACAATAATATGAAGAAAATAACATAAAAAAATCTGAAAAAGATAGCTCTGCCATATGAGCTCCAAAAACATCTGAAACTGTGAGGATAAACTATAGACATATATAACATGCACACACACACACACACGCACACACACACACACATACGCACAGAAAGTAAGTGTATTAAGCAATAAGTATTTCTGCACTTCAAGGGAAATACATGTAGCTACCTTTGTCCACTTATATCCTTTATAGTATAAGGGTCATTTCTTGATTTCTTTTCTCATTTCAATCTACTCTCATAGCTGCTGAGAAAATAAAGAAAGAAGATGAGCAAAGGACCAGATGTAAGGGCTACTGCTCTTAAAACTCTTGTAAGGAAAATTCTCAGAGTCCTTAACATATTTAGATACTGCATGGACTCTCCAAACAAAGAAGCACCATTTCAAATAGTGCAGCTTGAAAGCTAATGACATGATACCAGAGATTGCTACTTTCCTTTGAAACACTTTATTGACAAATGACCCAATCCTTTGATAGCTTTTAAAAGCTTTTTTGATTACTCAAACATTGCTTCCAAGGGAAATTAAAGCTGTGACTTAAATGTTAATACACATCATAGTAAGCAGGTTAGTTTGAGACAGGCTAAATTTATGACATAGTTTGTCATTTCATGGGTTGTATGCACACTTTATAGTTCATGAAAGCACCTTGAACAATTAATGCACAAGGTATCCTTGAACAATGACTGCATAAAGTATATTTATGCTTTTTTATGGAACTTGAAACATCATTTTACCATTAAAATTATTATTTGGATTTCCATTTACAGTATCTTCATTCATAATGTTTCCTGGTGACAGTTATTAGTAATGAAATAGGATGACCTTGCCCAGTCATGTTGCAACTCTAGCTCACTACCTCTTGGTAACAGAAGACTCATTTTAAAACAATGCTTGTCAAAATTTTCAGGATCAAATATCAGAAGGGGTTACAAAGAACAATAACTTTAAGTCAAGATTAAATAAGTCAGAAACAAAAAAGATTAAATAAGTCAGTTGAGTCCAGTCTTTGTCATTAACAATGAATTAACATTGAAGCCAATAGCAGGGTAGGCAGAAGTGTAGAAAATGAATACTGGATTTGCCTTTTGCTAAAGTTCCACTTTCCAGAGTTTGAGTTACCTGTGGACAATTGGTCTGAAAATACTAAGCAGAAATGTTGAAAAATAACTTACTCAAATGTTTTAAACACCGCTGAATAACATGATAAAATCTCATAAGACCCTACTTCATTATGTGTGGGATATGAATCATGTCTTGTTCTGCTGATGACTTAGTAGCCATTGTGGTTATTAGATCAACTGTCACAGCATCAGAGTGACAAATCAAGAGACCTTATGTTCAGGTAACGTTTATTTGCTTAATAGTGTCCTAAAAGAACAAGAGTAGTTGACATGCCAAGAGAAGCCAGAGAAGCCAGAAAATGCTTCTTTAAAAAGGTGAAAGATTCAGAAGCTGCTGACTTAAGCCTTTTACAGCTCAGCATACTAATCTAGCTTTATGTTTTACACCTCGTGGTTAAACTTTTCTTCTGCATGGTTAAGCGCAAGTTAAAGCAAGACTTGTATAACAAAACATGTAACTTTTGCATCTCCCAAGGTCAGCCAATTCTGCCAATAACCCACTGCAATTATGGAATATTAGACTATGTATACAATTACTTTCTCTTAGTTCAATAAGAAGAAATTTTTTGTACCAAACAATGAGCAGAAAAATTATCATGTCTACATCCTGTTCTCTGTATAACTACAACAGGGACAACAATATGCATTGTATCAACTATTGGGAATGTACTACTAATGTGTTTTGAAACTGTCTCATTGTTATTTCTTATTAAAAGTAATAAAAATATTTTTAAAAATAAAAAGGTAAATGTTTCAATTTGAGAAAAGTGAAAAAATATTTTTGGAGATTACTAAATCTATAGTATGATAAGATATTTTGAGAGACAGTCCGTTTTAATATCACTATTATTTTTATATTATTAAAACTGTTTTATTTTATTATTTCACATTCAGCTTTTACTGTGACTAATTTAAAAAATAAACTTTATCATAGGCAAGCATGTATGGCAAAAAAAAATCATAATATAGAGAGTTCAATCCAATATGTAATCTTTGTATCCGATAATCTCTGATTTGCCTCCCCCCAAAGAAGGCACTACTATAGGTGCTAATGGAACAAATAAGGTGTGACCAGGAAGTGCTGGCCTCGCAGTGTGGTCAGTTTTCATGTTGTTAATGTTTATTTATTTACTTTTTCATCAGTATCATATTTGGTATCAGGGAGGACATAATGGAATCTAGAATGGCTGTTTTTATCTAAGAACATCAAAAAAATTCAACAGACATTCTTCAAACTTGACAACTAATATCTCGACTATGTAAAGAACAACTAAATAAAATTGGACCCCACCAAAATAAAAGACTCAATCCAAAACTATTCAACTGAAATGAGTACTTCACAGAAGTACAAGTAGCCAATACATACATGAAGAAAAGTTCAACATCATTGGCTCAGAGAAATACAAATTAAAACAATAGTGAGATTTCGTGTTATAAAGACTGGCTATTGTCAATAAATCAAGTAAGTACTGGTGAGTCTGTAGCGGGGGTAGCGTGGGGAGAAATACTTCTACATGGTTGCATAGTAGCACAGCCACTATGGAAATCAGTATGAAGATTCCTCAAAGCCGGGCGTGGTGGTGCATGCCTGTAATCCCAGCACTTGGGAGGCTGAGGCAGGAGGATCGGTGCGAGTTTGAGGCCAGCCTGGGCTACAAAAGTGAACTCAAGGCCAGCCAGAACTGCATAACGAGACCTTGTCTCAAAAAGACAAAAAAAAAAAAAAAATTCCTCAGAAAATAAGCTTGAAATTCTATGTGTCTTAGCTTTTCCCCTCTATGTATTGATCCTAAAGAGTTAAAAGGTATCAGACTGTGATGACACGCGCACACTCATGTTGACAGTAGCACGTTATAATAGTTAAATCTTAGAAGCAACCTAGGTGTCCATCCACAGATGAGTGGACAAAGAAAATGTAACACTTACACACAGTGGAGTACTATTCAGCCACCAAAAAGACCCATTCTTGTCATCTGTAGGAAAATAGATACACCTGGAAACCATAAGGTCAAGTGAAATAAGTCAGACTCCCAAGCATAAATGTCACATGGTTTCTCTTATAGGAGAAACCCAAATTGAAGAACAAAATAAAGGGTAAACAGTAAAATGTAGAGGAGCTGTTTTCAAATGGGAATGGGATCAAGAGGTGGAGGGAGACGGAGGAAGGGGAGGAAAGGATGGTGAAAGGAATGAAGTTATGCCATCTACAGCTCCACATAGGCATGTAAACAGTATGTGTGGCAACCATGGACTAAAATTAAAAAACAAAATCCAAGAATGTTTTTTTTTTTTTTTTTTAAAGATACATGAACGAGCAGAGGCATATCAAGGAGACAAGAGAGCCATCTTCAGGATGCTTTTTAATTTGAACAAATAAATAAATTAATTGATTAATTTTGGTTTGGCTTTGTCCATCTGTCTGAGCCACAATAATAGTATCAACATCTCTACATGTATAATTTTAACCAGAACAAGAGAACAGTACTATTGTTAAAATTCTGCTCAGGATACTGGGAGTGGTTCAGACTATATGTATTTTTATCTGTATATGAATTTTATGATTGCATATGATTATCCTCACTTTACAGTTGACAAAGTAGAAATTGAGAGACAATGGTTTTCTTGTGAAGACCCAGGTGGGGCCAGCTGTCCCTGGCACTCTCCTATCTCCATATCATCCCCAGCCTCTGAACCTGTGAGTGTGTTGTTGTTCTTACACAATGATCTTCGGTTCACAAGAAGAGAGAATAGCCCAGCTAGGCTAATTGTATTAGTATGCAAACATTATAAGGGACTAGGCTTGAAGTAGTTAAATTACCAAATATTACACTTCTATTCTAAAAAATTATGATTTGTGAACTAATTACAGCTGTTCTGAGGGTGAAATCTCAGCTAAAATCGAAATGAGAAAATTTATTCTTTCCAGTGTGATCCTAGGAGATTTCCATGGTCCTCTTATCAATTTATGATAGAAAGAGAGTGAGAGAACATAAGGGCGACACGTAGCAAAAGAAGAGAAGGGGAGAGAAAGACAGGAGAGAGAGAGAGAGAGAACACGCAGTCAAGGTTTATGCAGTCAAAGTTTATGTGCAGTTTGCACAGTAAAGATGGTAAGCTTCTTTGTTTCTGCCTTTGCCTAAGGCTGTGTACTATTACAGAAGAACAAGGGTAGTGGAATCAATACAAATAACTATAAACATAAAAAGCCTCAGCAGTATGTACTTTCTATACAAATGGTTGTATGGGCATACAAATTAACAAACCTAAATGCAACCAATACAAACAAGATAATTAAAAAGAATCATCATATGAGAAAATTTAAAATATAAGAACATTCAAAATACCATAACTTCAGCTTTTAATCCATTTACATACATAAATACTTGTATCCACCCACAGGGGTGGGAGTCTGGGTATAAACACCAATGTGTTACGGAATTTTCCTACGCAGGAAGATTTTTTTTTTCGCTAATCATTGGGCTCGTCTTCATTTTCCCATGTTTTGCCTTGAATGTTTAGTATTTTAAGTTACTAAATTTAATACTCATCTTAAGATATAGGCACATTATAATAAATCAGGGCTTAATATTCAAGTGTAAATAACAACAAACAGAGGCAAAATATGGGAAAATGCAGAACATAAGCAAAAGTTAGCAAATAACATAAAATGTATAAAGGAAATCTAAACAGATCAAAGATGAAGATAGTTCTCTTAATCTAGTCTAGATATCTCACCAATATGCTGAACAATGGGGATCAGATCAGTTTCAGACCACTTTGAATATCAGTTGTAGCTTCTTGCATGAATTTACTCAAAGCACATCTAATTCTCACATATTATTGACTAACCATGTAATATCCCAAGTAAAAGGCCTTTCTGATAACTTTCACTGGAGGAGGGATATAAAGGACGACCATAAGTAAGGGCCTTGCATTTCAAGTGGTTGTATCTAGCCAACAAGAGCCTCCTTCACTGATGAAGCCAGAGGTCTCCTTTCCAGTTAAACTGTTCTCACATGTTTGTGTCCAAATCACTGAGAGCTGGATAGGCAATGGTGGATTACTTCTTAACCTGTAAAGGGTCAGGTACTCCTGAGGGGACTGTGAGAGTCTATAAAGTCATCTCAAGGACTTTTGAGACACATGTGCACACACACACACACACACACACACACACACACACTTCTTAAAATTGTAGTTTTTCCCCTTTAAGACATGATATGATGCTTCTACCTTGATCTCAGCTGTGGATTACTATAACCCTGTAACCGTTTATAGCATTTAATTTCAACTTCAGGGCCTCCCTACTTCCTCATAAAGCAATGTCATCTGGGTTTGCAAAATCCCTTGCCAGTACATTTCATATGATGCCTAACGTTCAGTCCCTCCTTATTATGGGCTGAAAACTGGAGGAGATATTGCCCCTTGGCTCAATCCGTATCATAAAATGGCTATGGCCACTTTGGGCAGCAAGCATCCAGGTCTGCAGATATTATAAAACTAAAGCAAAGGTGTTCAGAGTGGCCTGGGTCAAATACTGTCAACCTATCTGTCCTCTCTCCAGAAGATCAGTTGCCCAAGAGTGCCCAATAACCCTACATTATCTGGGCCATGGTAACAAGACACATTCCCTAGAGAAAGCTCAAATTTGTACCAAGTCCATAGTTGGGGTCTTTCTTCAGCATATGTGTAGACTATTATGGATATGACCATTAACTTTTTGTTGAAAATTTTCCTGGCTCCTGTTGGATTAGTGCCAGACAGTTAAAATTGTTATTTTTTGCTTGGAAAAAAACAAATTGGTATCAGTGTGATACTTGCCTCTAGGAATGATTTTGGAAGGATTGCTTCTTTTTCAATCTCACTGAAGTTTGAGGAGTATTGGGGCTATGTCTTCTCTAAATTTCTTGTAGAATTCAGAGGTGAATCCATCGGGTCCCCGACTTTTCTTTGTCGGTAGGCTTTTTATTACATTTTGTATTTCATTGGCTCTTATTGGGTTGTTGAGAATTTTAATATCTTCTTGATTCAGTTTTGGTAATTTGTACTTTTCTAAGAATCTGTCCATTTCATCTGTGGCTTCAATTCTGTGACAGTAGAGATACTCAAAGTAACTATTTATGATTCTCTGTATCTCTGCTGGGTCTGTAGTAATTTCACCCTTTTCATTCCTTATTGCTTAGATTTGAGTCCTTTCTTTCCTCTTTTTGATGAGGTTAGCTAGGGGCTTATCAATCTTATTTAATCTTTCAGAGAACCAGCTTTTGGATTTATTAATTCTTTGTATTGTTTTCTTTGTCTCAATTGAATTGATTTCTGCTCTAATCTTTATAATTTCCTCCCGCCTTCGGGCTTTGGATTTCGTTTGTTCTTCCGCTTCTAGTCGGTTTAAGTGTTGTGTAAGATTGTTTATTTGTTCCCGTTCTGTTTTCTTAATGTGTGAGTTCAGAAC
>PVJA010005449.1:0-79131 GCA_004027025.1 Myocastor coypus
AAAAAAAGAAACAAAGAATTTAACATACTAATAGACTTAATACACTTGTCACATACTAGTTGATCAATAAAGCAGCCATGAGTTTGTCAACACTATATTCATAAGCACAATACTACACTTATCCTTGGTACTTAAATTATCTTGCAGGATTATGCACATGGATACTTTAATTCTGTCAAGATCGATGTAGAATACGCCATTGTAAAGGCCAATGTACTGGAAGCAAAAATGAATTTCTAGAGCCATCTGTGAGCCAGACTGCTAAGAACTGTGAAGTTCTGAGAGCTTACCCTCCTGTCTAGATTCTAAACTAGCCTGCCATAGTTTCATGAACACTGCAGAAGGCTGTTACACCTACCTCAGAAGAGGAAACTTTAGTACTCTCCTAAGGACAGCAGCTCTCCGAGGTCCGCATGTCTTCACATTGGTGTCTGAATCTCAAGTCCCTGGGGATGCTGTAGAGAGGGCAAACTAGTGGATCCTCACTCTGAAGTGCAGCACAGGGAGCCTGAGTTTTCAGACCTGAAGCATTTCTCTGGTACCATAAGGAAGAAGACAATGTGTTCCTGCGGAAGGAGGCACTGTCTACCTTCCAAAGCCATGTGCTTTCAATGGGAAAAATCTCCTCAAAGATACAACAAAGGAAGGCAGTCAGCATCTCACTTAGGAAATGTGTAGAAATGTAAGAGACTCGTGGAGAACTGTCTGCTGACACTGACCAGACTCTGAACCCTGCCATGGCTCCTGCTTGGTTCATGATATATCTGATTTTCCTTCAGTGCACTGACCAAGATTACATTCTTAAAACACTATTTATATGCTATTATACTGGGCATTTCAGAACCTCAGAAATTATATTTGGCTAATATTTATTGAAAGCTTCCCTGAGACAAGATGTCAGGCTCAATACTTCTTCATACGCCTGAGACATTCGCAGTCTACTAAGCAGACAGACACCTAAGAGCTAATGTAAAAGCAATCTACATAACAAAGGTAGAGAAATTTCTACGATAGCAAAAAATCACTATCATTCATGATGTGAAGGTTAAATCTGAGTTGGACAAAGAATGGATAGGTCCTAAGCAGGAGAAAGAATAGATTGGTGGAGGGTGGTAGAGAAAGAAACACTGATTTGTTCACAGTGATGGCAATGGAGAAAACACTTCCAGAAGTCAGTAATAGGGAAATAAAGTATCTCCGGTACTGTCCCAACAAAACCCTCAATAATTTGAATTAATGCACGATTGGTCTTATTAAAAGAGAGATCATTAACAAAAATAGGAGAAGCAATTATTCCTCATGGGATATTGAGGATAAAATGAAATAAAGAAAATAATCCAGGTAAGATCAGGCAAATTACTAAGTCACCATGGTTTTTGGCTGCTTCTATGTGGATGTATGACCTAATTTAACATTCCATATTTCTTCTCCCTGAGCCTAGCATTAGTCAGAGGTAAAGTGGTCATATGAGTCAATGTGACATATTCAACCCTAGAACTTTACCCTGAATTATAAAATATAACCCCTATTTTTGCCGGCCATGGAGATGTTACGGTACCCCAGGACCGTTGAACGGTACTACAAAAAAATCAACTGAGAAAACGGGGTTATGAAGTGAGAGGAACTGGAGATACCGCTGAACAGTAGAGTGTGGGGCAGGTATAAGGTGCAAGCTGCGAGGTTTGATCCCCTGGGGGAAGGAAGGGAGGGAGGGAGGGAGGGAGGGAGGGAGGGGGAGAGAGAGAGAGAGAGAGAGAGAGAGAGAGAGAGAGAGAGAGAGAGAGATGGCTGGGTGGCTACACCTTTGAACCACCAGTGCTGCGCACATGAAAAATTATGAAATTTTCCAGTCCTGAGAGCCAAGTGCTTTGTTTGAATTGTGTTTCTTGTATTTGCAAGTGAAAATGTTATTAATCAAGTCTACCTCACTTGAAATATGCAGGATCTTAGTCTATCCATTTCAGATGCTACGAAAAGTGTCACCTCTGTGAGAACAAGGCTATGAAATTTAAAGCCCTCCCAATTCCCAGTGTCTGTGATACACTGAACTTTAAAGCAACCTGCGAGAGAGTGGGAATTTATTGGCATTAATATTCTGTCTATGAAACATGATTTTAAAAGTACCTTTGCCTTTGCTGTAGTATATTTAAATCCAGAAAAATCTATTCCTTGAGATGTCTGTAGGTGCTTCTCTGCAAACTTTTGGTTCTACAACAGAAGTAAGAATGCTTAGAAAAAAGCCAAGCATCATCAGTATCGTACAACAAGGCACGTAACCCCTTTACTATGCACATCAATCATGGCAGAACCAGGAATGGATACACAGCCTTGTTTGGGAGTCTCTCACAGAATTGCTTTGGAACAGTGAACCATAAAGCTTTTAGCTTAATGAGTTGGTAACATTTTGCAGATTTGCTTAAAGCACGTTGCTTTCCAGTCTGTGCTAACAGACTCCAACAGTTCTTGCCAACACACTCATCCTAAACAATTACATTAAGATCCATAAGGCCGTGTTTACAGTTCTGAGAAGCAAATGTATTGTTAATGGGCCATAAACTATCCTCTGACTCAATGGTTTGGCTTTTTAAAATTTGTGTAATAGTCAACGGAAAATTTCCAACCTCTACTTGGCACGGAAGTGGAATTAGCCTCAGGGATATAAAGCTGAATGCTAAGAACCATCCCATCTACACAGTTCTGATCTGATGTGATTTTGTATAGAATGAGACAATTCACATACATTTTGACAGATGATCATGACTCTAGTTTAGAATACTTTTGTATGTGATAGCAAGAAGTAAATAATCATGCTAAACCATAAAAAGTCCTGTGGGTGCCATCTCCCCAATCTCAGATGGGTTTTCAAGTCCCTTGTGAAACGGCAATAGCTGCAACAGCGAGCCCCCCAAAACTCATGAACAGACGTTCATCCGAGCTTCATGGCTGTCATGCCTGCTGTTACCCAGCGCTGCATGCTGCTGGCCAAAGAGTTGTTTCAAACCACTATTTTTAATCTTCCCATAAAACTCCGCCTGCCTCCATAGTTGTATTCATTCTTTTCTTCTTCTTATTCACTTCTTCCATTCTGTCATCCCTGTATTTCAGTTTTCCTCACTGTACCCTCTACCCATCATTGCTGTTCTGGGAGAATGCATTTCTCTTCCTTCTTTCCAGATGGTCCCACTTTTGCTGAAAATTCCCATTTATCTCAATTCACTTTTAAAATTAATCAGTGTTGTATTTTGCAAGCTTTGTTCTCTGTATAGTTTTAACGTTTCATTGCTGAGTTTTTTCTCATCTCTGTAGGATATATATATATATATATATATATATATATATATATATATATATATAACAGAATGGCTTGGCTTTTTAAATTTATGTAACAGTCAACAGAAAACCATGGATATTATTATGGGTACTCTGAAGATATCTAGGTGTAGGCATCAGGGAAGCTGTCGTGTTTGAGAATAGCTTACCAAAGCGTACCCTTGGCATGGATAAAGCTTCTTTGTGAAGCTCTTACCTTATGAGTGGCAAATACAGGAAAAGAGCTTTTATCTCTTCATTTAATAACTCATCAGAAATTTCAGAGAGGAGGAACAGCAGCTTTGAATCTTACTCACACAGTTCTTTCTTCCTGGGAAAAAAAAACTGTAAGGAAAATGAAGAGACATTGAAAGCCGTTAGACTAAAAATGGAGGCCTAGTGCCTGATACATTATTCTGAGGTGGGTTCCACAGGCAATAATAATGACTAAAATCTGTTCTTGCTCACTACATTTTAAGCACTGCCATAACCATGCTGGAAAAGTTGCCTCACTTATTCGACAGTATTTGAAAGTATGACTCATTGTGGCCACCACTTTCTAGATGAAGAAAACAAAGCCCAAGAGATCAAATGACTTTGCAATGCTTTGAGATCAATAAGAAGTTGATTTGGATTTCAAACCTGGGCAGTCTGAATCTAGAGACTTCAGTCTTGCGTATAAAAATCAAATGACAGAACTCGGGATATACTCCAAATTCACCCAGTCTTACATCCCTATCTGCTCAGCCACTACAGGACCTCAAGAGGCCTGTGCTAGTGAACCTACTTACAATTGCCACAGTCTCTACAACGATGTTGTTGATTCCTTATGCTGATGCTGAAAGAATCAGTCACATCCTGGGCACCTTGTGCCTCTACCTTTTTCTTAAAAGCCTCCTCTATGCTGGTCCAGAGTCATTTCCATTTTTAAAGAAAATGCCAGGTCTCCCTGACTGATGGCCTGGGTCTATAATTCTGAGAATATTATACTATAAATATAAATATTATCTGTCTCCATATGAATCATAAGAACCTGCAAGTGTCACTTTTAGATAGAAACATGAGGCTTTGAGTACTCTTCATGTTGAAATTACACAAGGTTTTTTGTTTGTTTGTTTTTCCGGTACCGGGGATCAAACTCAGGACCTTGCGCTTTCCAGGCAGGCACTTGTGCCACTGAGCTATCTCCCCAGCCCATACGCAAGGTAATCTTAATTCATCAATCTATGGATGATGTATAATTAAAATTCAGGTGTTGTAGTTTTATGCCGAGTTATATGTTCAGATGATTTTCTGGGTTGATCTCTGGACTTGCTGATTAAAAAAGCAAAATCATTACACCAGATCCCTGAAGTGAAAATGCTGGGACATTGGGGGGAAAAGAGAAATAAAAATATATAATATACAGGTAAGGATTTTCTGGGATAAACATGATCATTACATCATTATGTGATCATTATATTGGCATTTGAAATATAACAATAAACTTAATTTTAAGAAAAAAAGAATGTCTGACTTGGAATGAGGAGATGCAAGTATTTTGCAGTATTTGTACTACTTAAAAAATTTTTATAGTAGAAATAATGCTGCATTAAGAGTTAATACCTTGATTATATGTAAAGAATTTTTCTAGGGCCCAAGAATTTTGCGGTCATAGTCAAGTCATTTTTCTTATGTCAGCCTCAGGTATCTCTATAAAAATAGATGAACTGCCTATAAACTTCCATGATTCAACCAAATGTATCTGGCTTCCTCAGCAGTTCTCAAAGGTATTCATTCTCAGAGTTTCTCCCAGAAATTTGAAGTCATTTGTCCTGACAATCACATGGAGCTCTGGGTGAGTTGTGCAGAGGCAGACTACACATTCTTCTTTGCATGAGACAGTCTCAGTTTACAGAGGGACTCCGCACTTACAGCACCTCCCTTTGACTCTTAAAATTTTCTTGATTTAAGGGACAGCGAGATAGCTCAGAGGAATAAGCCCCCCACTTAGGCAAGCGCAGGGTCTGGGTTCAATCCCCACACCACATTTGCACTGGCCCCTCCCTCAGGTGTGCTGAGCCAGCCACTGAGAAAAGATGTGGCGGTGCACACCTATAATCCCAGCGCCGGGGAAGCTGAAACAGGAGGGTCACTAGGAGTCCAGCAAGACCTTGTACCAAATACGTTTTTTTTAAAAAAAAAAAAAATTACAAAAAGTCCTGGTGTAGGTACTGGGGAGATATCTCAGTAGAATAAGTGCTTCCTTGGCTTGCACAAACAACTGAGTTCAATCCCCAGTTTAAAAAAGTAAATAAATAAAGTCCTGGTTTATATAATAAGTTATATATTACCCTATTTTTATGCTTTGCTTTATAATGTAGAATGTATTATTATATACATAGGGAAGACTTAAGTCCACAATAGAACCCAGATATGGATGTTCATAGCAGTTTCATAATTACCAGGCCTGGAGGAGTAAACTATTGCATATCCACACAAAAGAACATTATTTGCTGCTGAAACAAAAGATCTATCAAGCCATGCAAAGAGGACAATGTAGTGCTGTCCTTTGTTGATGCCTCTTTGAATTATTAAAGAGACAATACTTCATGACTGTCCAACTTGTGACCTTTTTCTCCTGTCTGCCTCCTGAAGCCTCAGCCTGCTATGTGCCCTCACAAGCGTTCTCCTCACCTATACACTTTTCCTCACAGGCCACTTTCTCTGCTCTTTACTTTGCTTTCCATTTTTTAAAATTTTGTATGATACATTAATTTCTGTGCCAAGCCATTACCCTTGTCTTTACCTACATCACTGCTTATACTTAGGTGATGTTTAGTATGTGGGAGGCCCCATTCTACTCATTCCACTATTTCAGAGCATTTCATTCTCACTAGGATATAAGCTCATTTATCATCCCTGGTTTGAAGGTAGCAAGCAGTTAAGTTGTCCGCATTCAGATAATGGGTGAGAAAGGCGGATTTCAACCCAAGGAGCTGAGGGTCAGAGGCTGTCGTTATCCAGGTTGCTTTGCTGCCTCCCGCATCCTGTCATTTCTGCTCAAAGCTGATGACAGTGGTGCAGGAATATATCTATTAAAGCAGGTTATCACCATGTTCAAAACTAGAATTTAGGTGAAAAATGGAAAGAACAGTATTTTTGTAGGGGTTTTGTTCTGTTTGTTTTGCTTGGAAATTCAAATTAAGAAGGATATCAGAAAGTCTCATGCTGTCCCAATCACATAAATGACTATGTAGGGATAAAATGAATTTGTGCTCTAGAAGCAGAAGGGTGTGAACACTTTTTTTTCTTCTTTCTAACTCGCTGTATTCCTAGTCTTAGTATGAACAATTCAAAGAATTTTATTTCATGTTTTGAAGATTCAAAAGCACATTCTATGATGCTGATGTTAAAAGAAATTGTAATATAGTGAAGGATCCATGATCTTCATAATCAAAATAATTAACAGACAAGAGTTCTTCATAAGCTTTATTCTATTCCTGGCTTCTAATAGTCTGTAACTAGATGCATCTATCTTTATATTTTCCACAATTACTTCAGTATAAACTATGAAGAAGTCTATATCTTTGATGAATTATGTTTGAGCAAAACTTTTAAATTGTTATTTTTTATTTCACTTGGATACCTGTGGGCATGTGTACAAAACGTATCTCAGAAAAATACAGTGGGAGCCGGGCGTGGTGGCTCATGCCTGTAATTCCAGCACTCAGGAGGCTGAGGCAGGAGGATTGGTGCGAGTTCAAGACCAGCTTGGGCTACAAAAGTGAGCTCAAGGCTAGCCTGAACTGCATAGTGAGACCCTGTGTCAAAAAGACAAAAAGGCAAAAAAAAAAGAAGAAAAATACATTGGACACATTGTAGAAGCTTATACTTAACATCTTCTAGATATTATTTATTGGTTTTTTTTTTTTTGTTTTGTTTTGTTTTGTTTTTTTTTTGTCTTTTTGAGACAGGGTCTCGCTATGCAGTTGAGGCTGGTCCTGCACTCACTTTTGTAGCCCAGGCTGGTCTCGAACTCGCACCAATCCTCCTGCCTCAGCCTCCCAAGTGCTGGGATTACAGGCGTGAGCCACCACGCCCGTCTATTGTTTAAAAAATAATTCAAATAAAATTGATGAGCTTTCAAGTCACTGTCCATAATTTTATTGTGTTTTTAAATTTGATCCAAGCACATAAAATTAGTGGCTTCTGCTTCTTATGATTATAATAGATATTTAATTTGAAAGATGCCTTATTAAATAAAAAATTTCTGTGGATAAATGTTAAGAAGATGCTCAGCATTATCTCCTGTAAAATAAGATGGAAAAAAACTTAAAACTTTTGTGCCACTCGAAATGTCACAAATATTACTGCTAGTACATGAAGCTGGAATAAAAATGTGCTGAAATACCTGGGCTAAGTGCCTGGTCGATGTAGCATGAACGAAAGTAAGAAGGTAATGGAATGAAGTACAAAATGAGAATAAGACTCGGGGGGAAAAATCAGAGAAGAAAAAGGCAGTGCAAAGTAGTTCATCATTCGCCCTGGCTGCCTAAGGTGACAATAGGGGAGCCAGCTTTCACTGAGCCAGGGACGACAAGGAAAGCAGGCCTCGGGAGCAATATGAGCGCCAGGTCGCATAGTTGGAAAATGGATCCTGCGGGTGAGGTTATTTTATTCATTAATAACTAAACATAGACACAGATAGGTTTGGAAGATGGTGGAAGTGCATAGTTTAATCTGTGGATTTTGGTAACACAGATGGGTTTGACCTGTAGATTTGGTGATCCTATTTCTAAATACCTTATTTAGGGAGTAGAATGTACAGAGGAGAATCTGTTCACATGCTCTGCATACTGACTAATTTGCATGATAAATCTGAGAAAATCTAGGCACTTATATCTATTTTGAGTTAATAGAATGTCTGTCTCCAATCCAAACCTCTACAAGTTTCTATGAACAGAGGAAGAGCCATTTTAATTAACTTAAATGAATCTTTTAATTTGTAAAACAATCTTTTAATTTATAAGTAAAAAGATAATGTCTTTATTTATGTAATGAAGGTAATATTACCTAGCATATATGGTCCCTTTTATGAAAAATTAGGACAGCACACATAAAGTTACTAATAACTATCAATCCTTATTATTAAATCAGTGTTACTCCTTAGATTTCTCTTAGTGTATGTCCCACCTCCTACTATGTAATGTTTATCAATTTTTGTTTTCTTTTACTTTTGTCTTTTTTGATCCCCTGCCTTTGGCAAGACAGAACTTTCTGAAAGTGGGCAAGTTCACCTAACCTGCCTGCCCCATGGTGGAAACATGACAAAGATCAATATATCCAATGGTTTCTGGTATTATGATTATTTTAAGATGTACCACGTGACTCAAAACAAAGCTAACCAGAATGATGAAAACTTTGAGTGTTTATCTTAGACTTCCACGAGAGTGGCCAGGGGAAATGATTCAGTGAATTTGAATTTGAGGTGACGCATAGCAACCGAATCTGCAGTCGTGATACGCCCCTCGAGAAACCCTAAGTTTGAGGTTGAAGTCGACACAGAATGGCACAGCCAAACTCAAAGGGAGGACCTCTGCGACAGTAAGCAGCTAAGGCTGCTGTGTCAAGCTGAACCACTAGATAATGCAGGTGCATGAGGTAATGCCTCCCTGCGTGTCAGCTAGCAGTGGCTGCTCTTTTCCTGCCGCTCTCTGCCTTTGCTGGTCTACATGACACAAGAGAGCAACACCCTCATCTTCTCTTATTTTCCGTACTCAGAACTCTAGTGAAAGGACTTCCAAAAATAAGATGTTTAGAAATAGAAAAAAAAGTCTGTGACACTTCACCAACTGGTGAGCTCTAGATATTCTAACACTCTCACACAAATCTCCAATGTATTAAGTGGTACAAATATCAAAACCAAGCAAACATAACAGAAATACATTGACTTTTTGAGGTAATTCATTATCATGCCTTCAGCAGGATGAGCAAAAAGTAAGATTTCTACTTTAGAAGAAATATGAAAGCAATTATAATTTATATGAACAGATAAGTAATTCAGCTACATTAATGAGCTTGTCCTTTATTTTATGAAGGAAAAAAAAACAACAATAGAAAGTTGTATGGCATTCTGGTATATTAACTCTTGCGGTACTTATAAACCATCATATACAATGTACAGAACTTATTTGATGAAGCAGGAATGTATTTGATGCTGAAACTATTATCAGTATACAGTCTAACTGAAATGCTATTACTGCTGAATAAATTTTGGTTTATGTTCCTTGGAATCCTAACACCAAATGATTAAGGTGGGTCATAGCTGGGATTGGTTGAGAAAAAAAATACAAAAGAGACTCTGATTGGGGCAGATAAGAGAATGAGGTGAACTAAGGACAACACAAAAGAGGCTGATGGGTAATGCCTAACTTTAGAAATGCTTTTTAAAACCTCAAGGATGGAAGTCAAGTCAAGAGAGACACAGAAGCAGGGGATTAAGATTTCCGGTCCATTGAGACAGACTGTTTGTGCAGTGTCTTTTCAGCACTTCGGATAGCTCCCAAGGTACATGAGCATTTGAAGGACATCCAAGACTTTTTCTCTTTCTATCCCACAAGCCAAGCAGCCAGCTTGGTTTTTCTCTTCAAGCAAAATTTTCTGATTATTTGACAGATACTACCCATCGTGCTAAGCTTACTTCATGCAGTTTGGGGCTAAAAACCTCGGAGACTTTATGTCTTTGCGACAGATCTGAGTCATGAATTTGCTTCTTAGTCCTTCCTGTAGCATCTGCAAGAATTATTTTTTTTTTCCAAAAGAACTTTTTTTTTTTTTTTGGTCTTTTTACTATTTTGTTTTTTGGTACCGGGAATCGAACTCTGGGACTTGCGCTTGCTAAGCAGGCGCTGCGCCACTGAGCTACATCCCCGGCCCTGCAAGAATTATTTTACAGCCATTATTTCATGCACCCAACAGATCAGAATTCACAAGAAGACTCAAGTATCAAAAGCTTGAAACACTTGGACATTTGTATTTAAGGAATGAAATAGATAAATTCCAGGGTATCAACAGAATGGAACTACCTATGGCAATGAAAGTCAGTAATTTACAGATATGTATACACTCTATGCAATGGCTTTCAGACTATGCTGTTAAGTGTGTGTGTGTGTGTGTGTGTGTGTGTGTGTGTGTGTGTGTGTGTGTAAGTATGACTTGAACCTGAACCATCTTCCCACTCAATTATCCCAACATGTTTTGTTTGTTTATTTGTTTTAATGCTTTGACCTAGTCTCATTAAACCAATGAGTTTCCCAGGCTTGGCTCAAACTTAGCTTCCTCCTGTCTCAGCTTCCTAGGGTGTGGGATTACTACTCGAGGCCTGTTAAGATAAATTTTTAGAAATGAAAAACAGAAGAGAATAATGCTTCAGGACAAAATATTTGCATCTTTCAAAACTGTTCATATAATTTTATCAAAGGGATGCTCATAAAATGAGTAAGAAACCTTTATTTTAAGGAAATCTTAAATCTCAGCCATGTATACATTTTACCATTTCAATAAAATGCTATTTATGAGTGCATTTTTAAACATAAAGTTTAAAAGAACAAGTAGCTATGAAACAGCTATCAGTCTGCTTTGTATGAATATGAGGTACTGACATTGACAGATATAAAAGGTTCCCAAAAGACCAAGTTTCCTGTAGGATGACACTAGGTTTTAGTTCCTTTCTTTACAGCCTGAAAGACAAAACAGGCTGGCTCTCCCACTGAGGACATGTTCAATTTTTGGAAAGTTTAACTTTGTATTCTAAAAGTCTATTTGTGATTCTTCAAATGTGATTAAAAGATCCCTTGCCAGCATTGCCTATGGACTTCCAGAGAGGCAACTGTGTGGGAAGAAAGGTCACAGACATTTGTTCCAGTACAGAATATCCTCTTCTTAACATGGTTAAGAAGTTCCTGTCACAAAAAGTCGGATGATGGCCATTTCTCAGAATTATATCTCACCGCTGGGTGGATAATGATTGCAGGATGAATCACTGTCTCAGAAACAGAAGAACATTGAGAAAGAACATCTCAGAGGTAGTCTGGAGTGAGGAGGTGGGGGACGGGTTAGACCACAGCCCTCACTTTGTCTTTAGACATCACTGGTAACCAAAAGGAGAATCTTGTGCCTTTACTCACAGGAAGAGGCCTGTGTGATGTTCTACTCAGATTTAGGATTGGAAAGAATTCTGAGGGGCAAAAACTCTTACCCATAGACTAGTTAAATTTTAAAGTGATGAAATTTACCAGGCCATGACAAAAATCATGCCATCATTTCTATTTCTTGCTTTTAAATATAAGCAAAATGGTGATTTGATAAATAAGGAGGCACAGAAAAGTTTCCCCGTTATGGAATGCTGGGAACAGGCATTTTAATGAAAAGCCAGGACAAGAAGTACAAGAGATATTCAGATAAAACTTGCATTAAAACATTCACATTTTCCATGGACTCACAAGAAAGATGTGTAACAACTTCTGCTAATAGCTATTTCTGGTGAGATCATGTTTCATCTATACTTTGCTATATCTTGTCTATATATTTTCCAGTATCTCTACCAAAATCATGCATTAATTACTTGTGTTAATCAATTTTCACTCGTTTCTGGGACAAATACGTGACACCCAAGATGAGGGAAGGAAAGGTTTATTTAGCTCACAGTTCGTGGAGGTTTCAGTCCATATTAGGCTGACACAAGGCTGAGTGCAACAAGGCTGAAAGCGTTCAGTTCATGGCGGCGGAACAGCAACAAAACGGTGGCAGAGTTAGTCAACCAAACAGGGCAGCAGAGAGCAATAATTCAAGTCTGTCTCTCTGTCTCTTTATATTACTATCAGGGTCTCTGCCTTAGGATATCGGCCCTAGACCACACCCATAGCCCCAGCCCTACTCAGACCAATAATCCTATCAGTATTAAAACACATAATCCCAGTGACTCATGAGTCAAGTTTCAATCTATAGAAGTCCGCGCCCGATGACTACATGAAGCTTTGGGGGGACAACTAGACATAAACCATAACATTACTTTAAGGAAAAAACATAAATGACAAGACATATGACATCTCAAATGATAATTTAATTATTAATCATGCTGGTTAGTTGACTAATTATCAACTTCAGTAGGAAACACCCAGCTGAGCTCAGTCATCATGGTTCTGGACGGGGAAGCTACACTGCCAGAATGGTGTATACCACTGGTGCTCAACCTTTCCAATGCCGTGACCCCACAATACAGTTCCTCATGTTGTGGTGACCCAAACCAAAACATAATTTTGGTGGCTACTTCAAAACTGTAATTTTGCTACAGTTATGATCCAGAATGGCTTTAGGCAACCCCTGTGTTTTGGTCATTCGACCCCAGCTGGGATCATGACCCACAGGTTGATAACCGCTGGCAGAACTAAAGGGAAGGAGTTCAGATGATTTTCCTTGAGAGGGCTTTGTTACTGCTGATTTTCATTCTGGCTGTTTTTGTCCAGAGAATCTTCAATTGTTCTTTTTGGCTGAGGTCTAGTCTTGACCTTTGCCAAGGAAAGCTGCTATTCTCTTAGGTGGGACTCTAGCCTTTGTCTTGCCCTAAGCACCATATCCAGGCTCTCAGAGCTGGTTCCTCAGCTTCCAGAACCAGCCTTTCAGCCTGCCAGTGCAGACTCTCCAACCCCCAGCAATGTCCTTGGGCTTTCTGAGGCACAGCTTCTGTTTTTCACTGCAGACTTCCCAACCTCGTGACATAGACCACATGGGCCATTGTAATGGGCTCCTGCCTTCAGCAGGACTCTTTAGAGTCTCCGAGCACAGGGACAGATCCCTTACATTTTTCTATACTTGACTCTGTGGGCAGATATTGTCAGCTAAACTTGTAAATGTGTGTGTCCTATTTTAAATCTATTTCTCTTGAAAATACGGACTACAACCTGAATCAAATTGAACTCATGAATATTAGATGTAGTACAAATGTGTTGGGCCCCTTTAGCTGTAAACAAAAGCACACATTTAGGTTGAACTGTGTAATAGGCGATGCTGTTTAGCTTCAGGCATGGGACAACATTTTTTATAGGGCTTTGTCTCTCACAGATTGCTTTCTCTCTCCTCTGAATTCTCACAATTGTTCTTTGCTTTACCAGTCATTCATGGTGGCTTCTTACATTACGTCTATTTGTGTGTGTGTGTGTGTGTGTGTGTGTGTGTGTGCGTGTGTGTGTGTGTGCGTGTGTGTGTGTGTGTGTGTGTGTGTGTGTGTGTGTGTGTGTGTGTGTGCGTGTGTGTGTGTGTGCGTGTGTGTGTGTGTGTGTGTGTGTGTGTGTGTGTGTGTATCTGTGTGTTCCTTGCAACTCCATGGTATGGTTATTGGGAATAGTGACAAGACCTTTTAGGTCTATGTGACCTTCAAGTCTAGCCAACATTGGATTCTTGTGAAATATTACATAAATATTTTTGTCTTACAGAATAATATTAAAAGGTAAAATGGAAATTGAATTGTTGAATATATTAAACAGCTAACTGATCTATCTAAAACATAGCTGCAATACAAACAACAACTGTATTGATTTTATTACCTAAAATAAATATCTCATCTCTGCCCATAACACTGAAGATTTTGTGAAAGGGCTGTATGTCCTGAAAGAAACATGAGTTTTCAGGTGTGTGTTGCGGGGGGCGGTAATCTGGCTTTCTTTTTTGTCTGTTTTGTCTTTGGTCCCAAAACATTAAATAGACAAATTCAGCATTGTAACAGGGACAACAACTGGCCATAGGACCACAGGCAGGTCATTTCCTCAATGTCCATTGGGGGAGGCCGATGTGTTGAACTCACCAGACGACATTAATTTGTTTGATGGACTTGCTATTCTCTCCTGTCTCTTCCTGATAGTTTCGAGGGAAAGATGTGTGTCTGCCTTTGCTTCTTTCCTTCTAGGCTCAAAGGAAACTGAATCCAAATGTGACCAAAGACCAGATCCTCTATCTGGACTTTCTATTCCAACCTCTTCAGAAACCAGCTCTTGCCAGGAGGTCTATTGGATCATCCTGCCCTTCCTTCTTTTTGAACTTCAAACATGTCCTCTTTGTCCCTGCATGTATGAGCATGGTGCCTACCTGCAGCAGTAACTCACATCTTTTCCTGCCTGCGTCAGCCCTGCTCTCCTTCTCCATGCGGAAGACCTGCCCACAGTGTGCAGGATGTCTGTGTCACAGCACGCCAACGGCGCTCAGGACACCGCTTGCGTGTGGACAGCAGTGCTCTCCTTGACCTCTCTGTACTTCCTTTTCTGTGGCCTCATCCTCAACGTGCTTCAAGTAGTGTTTCGCCCAGGTTAGTGTTCCTTGGGAATTTTCCACGATTTCTTCCACTGGGTGAAGCCCAAAGAACGTCCAACTCATATTTTCCACGCATACTGTCCCTCACCTCGTACATGCTGTTTCTCACGCAGCTTCTACTGTGATCACATCCACCTCAGAACAGAGTTCACCTGTCACCACATCATCATTTAACAGATGCTGTCGCCCCCTGGGGCTGTTCCACCCAGTCTCCACCCACAGACTGACTCCTCTGCCTCACAGTCAAGCAGAATCTCTTATTGCTAAACATTATCAACCCTTTCTATAATTGCTATATTGTTTGATAGTTAAGGATAACATGAAGATACAATAATTTTTAGCTTTGTTTATATATAATCCTTTATAATTTGAAAATAGTTTACTAACACAGTGCATGAATTTTCTGAACATTTTCTGTGTTTCAGGCTTTATGTCAGGATCTAGAGACAAAAAAAGGGAGTCAGAGCCAGCACAGACTTTTTAATGTGTATTTGTAGATGGGCGCATTTACCTTTCCATGTGCTCTAACTTCCTGGATTCCAACACCATGTCTTTTAACTCTCTACATTTTCCAACTTATACAAAACAACTTGTTCATGTAGGAAAATACTAAAAGACAATGGAACCTAAGTTTTACTAACTACTAGTTTTTATTAGTATCCCTACTAAATTAGACACAGGACTTACATATGTAGGGCATATTATTGATATTGCAATAGATTAATTCTGCTTTGTGTTTGTGAGATGACTGTGTGAGCTTACTGTGCATATGTGCACATGTGTAGTGTGTGTGTGTGGGGGGGGGTGTGGGTGTGTGTGTTCTGGGCTGTACATATATACTCTCCCAGGAACATAAAATTATGCCAACATTTTCAGAGCTGCTGTTCAGGATATATTGTTAGCCATGTGACAGCTAATGTCAATGATAAGGTGAGAATATACTTTCTCTAAAGGTTCCACCTAGGCATTGTTTCTGAAAAGTTCCTCAATAAACAAGTGGCCAACAATGTATAAGTTACATTAATCAAAATAAAATGACTATTCACTCAACAAAATAGTCTGTAGCCTTCTTCCAAACTTTCCTAACAAATATATCATCTGTGAATGACATGCTTGGATCATAAACCTAGAGCTAAAAAAAACCCACAAACTTGAAAGTATTATGTTAGCTTGGTCCTCAAAATCCAGCTTGCTTCTTTCAACCAGAATGAGGTGAGTGCAGGGCCCTAGAAAACCAGATAACAGAATCCTCTAAATTAGATGAGGGTCGTCAAGTTTCTCACACATTAGAAGAAATTCCTGTGTGTTTCCCATCAGATATAGCCCCTTGACCAAGTTACCTTATTGTTCTTAACTCAATTATCTACAAAACTTATGATAAGCCTCTCACTCCTTGAAAAGGAGAGTTATTTTCCCCCTCATTTTTTTTTTCTTGTTTCAGAACTTTTGTTTCTTTGTTTCTTTATTTTTATGGCCGGCTCAGCCTGCTCTGAGGGCAGGGCTGGCGCAGCATGTGATGCCGGGGATCGAACCACAGACCCTGCAGCCGCCTAAGCTTTCCTAAGCAGGTGCTTTAGAGCACTGAACCATCCTGCCGGTCCTTCCCCCTCATTTTGTTCTTTCTCTTTTCACTTCCTTTCCATTTTCACCCTTCCTGTGTGTCACAATATGGTCATGCTCCTCACGTTACCAAAAATGAGAATTAATTAATTTTGTATAGAGTATGTAAATTTTTTAGTTTTTTCCTTGTAATCTTACTGTTGGAAAGTAATTTTTGAAAGTTCTTGCTATGTTGGCATTAGTGGTAATAGACTTGCTGATTTAATCACACCACTTCTATCCAACATAAAAAAATAAAGTTTTATATTAACATTAAAATACATGTTAATAAGTCAGCTTGCAACTGAACAATACTGTACGGAAGGAGGAAAACGGTGAGATCAGAAAAGAGGACATGAAGATATGATGATTTAATTTTTAACATTGAGAATATATAATCCTTTATAGTTTTAAAATGTTTGACTAATATAGTTGATGAATTTTCTGAGCATTCTCTGCTCAGAAATTCTCTGCTTTGTGTCAGGAGGTAGAGATAAAAAAAATTTAAAAAATTAAAAAATTAAAAAAAATTTAAAAAAAAGAGGAATAAGACCCATCCTGGCCATCGACAGCCAGAATCTCAGAGGTCAACACAGAATGGAGATGTAAATAAACAGGCATCATTTAAAGCTCAACACCAACAACATAAGGCCATGCCGGATATTACAGAATGAGTGGAACTAATTTTATCTGGAGTGGCTTTCTGGGTAGAGGTTGTCCAACTTGAGGGTTGAAAGACAAATACTGCTAATAACTATCCTTGAAAGCTGTCAACGAGGTAATATATCACCTCCCCTTTATAAATGGGGAAGCTATCAGAGTTCAATGACTTACACAAGGTCACAGAACTTAAACCAAAGCTCGACATCAAATGTCACTATTAAATCAAGTCTCTCAGGATGATCAAGTGTTCACTTCGACCTCGGCCATGAGCCTTCATTTTTATTTTCTTTTGTAAGTAAAATTTATTTTTACTTGACTCATGAAAATGCAAGTTTTATTGCAGTAACGTGGGCTGCTTTGATATATAGACACATTATGTAATGTTTAACATGGATTAAATATCTTCCATAACATTTATCATTTCTTTGTAATACACGTTTCCAAAGTCACTTAACACAATTTTTTTAAATGTATAGTATATTATTATTATCTATTTACCTTCCCTTTCATTTTTAGTAGAATTTTAAATAACTTTCTTTTTGAACATATTGAGAGTCTGCGATACTATGTGACACTTGGACTCATTAGCATGGGTCATGAGAGAGTTCTTAGGTACAGTGCTCAGAAAACATGACAGATTTTTATTCAACAGTGTTATGTCTCTCCATTTTTATTTCTTCTTTTGAGTTCTTACACTAAGAAAACTATGTGATATTTACACAAGTAGGTCTGGTTTCTTCCACTTACGACTAAATGTTCAAAATACATCCATTTATATATGAAGTCTTCCAGTTTATCATTCTTTATAGCTGAGTAATATTCCACTGTATAAAAATACCACATCTTTTTCAACCATTCTTCATGCGATGAGCATTTTGGTTGTTTCCAAGATATGGCTATTTTGAAGTGGGCTGCTATAAACATAGGTGCACAGATATCGCTATGATATGATGTTTTCAGTTCTTCTGGGAAATTTTCCAGTAGGAGGATAGCTGCACTGAATGGGATTTCTGGCTCTAGTTTTTTAAGGAGCCTCCACACTGCTTTCCATATGGTTACACCAGTCTGCATTCCCACCAGCAGTGGAGAATTGTTCCTTTTTCCCCACAGCCCCTCCACAATTTGATGCTGGTTGATTTCTTTATGATACCCATTCTTTCTGCGGTGAGATGGTATCTAATCGTTTTTTTAATATGCATTTCATGAATGGCTAACGATGTGGAGCATTTCTTCATGTATTTGTAGGCTTCTTGAATTTCTTTCCCTGAGAAGTGTGTGGTCATCTCAAATGCCCATTTCTGGATTGGGTCTTTGAATTTTGAGAACCTAATGGTTTTTAGCTCTTTATAAATTCTAGATAGGAGACCTAAAAAGGGCTACAAGGATAGCCAATATTCTGGCCCTAGCTCTTCAAGGTCAGAGAGGACTGAGGATAGAACAGAACCTGTGCTGTAATATCCTATAACTCAGTGGTTTCCCAAATTTTCTGTTCAAGGAGATTAGGGGAGCACAGAGGAAAGGGATTGAAGGTATGTAGTGTGCCTAAGGAGAGTCACCTAGAGAGACAACATTCTCTTGGGCTTTCACAGACAACAAACTGGTCAACCAATGGCTGTAACTCATCCAAACAGCTGACAGTGACAGCAGTTCTACAAAGCACTGTACATGGCTCCAAAGTAAATCCTGAGGGGATTTGACTGACATTGGGAGGTACAAAAACTACATGTTTTGTTATACAGGTCTTGCCTTAACTTGCCCTTAACCACAGCAGAAATGTTTAAACATAATGCATAAAACATACGGGTAGTTTAGTATGCTGAGCTATAAAAGGCTCAAATCAACAGTTTCCAACATTGACAGTTTCGTCAGTAACACAATGAAATTATGGAACATTTGAATATGCATATAACTACCTTCTCTTAAATCAAAGAGAAAAAAATCTATTGTACCAATAACCATTAGAAAATTTATCATGTACATACCCTGCACCCTGTATAACTACAATGAAGGCAACAATATGCGCTGTATCAATTATTGTGAATGTACTACTAATGTGTTTTGAAACTGTCACATTGTAATTTCTTATTAAAAGGGATAAAAATGAAAAAAAAAATGACAGAGCTTCTAACCCTTAGAGAATATATGTTTCTCTCATCCCAGTTTCATGCAAGTTTGTCCAAAGAATGAAGATTGCACAATATTCAAGGACTGCTGTATTATTCAGGGAAGCAGTCATGGAGAGGAAATGATGGCTAGGGGAATAAGTGGTTGTATTGGTCAGGGTTTTACTTAGAGGAACAGAACAGAGATAATATAAGGAATGAGTATTAACACAAATATGCAATCAATAAGGAATTATAAGATTGGCTTACAAGAGTCAGCCACAGAGTCAGGTGAGGAAGCGTGCAGAGGGCATCTGCACACCCCAGACTGAACAATGCAGTCCCAAGGTCTGAAACTCACTGCAGTGCTCCATGCAAGTCCGTATCCATCGACTGAGGGGTCTGTGATGGAAGACTGAAGTGTCTGTGATGGACGCTGAAGAGTCTGTGATGGCAGGCAGAAAATCCAAGCTGCACGCTGAAGAGTCTGTGTTGCAAGCCAGTTGATGGAGTCCAAGTCGAATGCTAAAACTGAAGCTCCTCCATGAAGTCTTGACTCCTTCCTCAGCTCCTTTATAAAGTCTCTTTGTGCTGAGTCACTCTGAGGTGGGCTCATTGTGCCCTAGGGTGGAACCAATCAAACCCCAGGACAAGCCCTTGATTCCACTCTAGGGAGGAGCCAATCATATCCTAGGGCTGAGCCCCCACCAACAGGAACTGGGAGACTCATTCAGCCAAGTTGACACAATGTATCAACCACTACAGTGGCTCACACATTCCCCACTGCAGGAAAAATTTTACAGTACATTCATGACATCAGATTTATCCAGATGAACACTGTACTTGGTCTGTGTGCAGTGAGCTAACACAGCACACGTATCTATTATTCTTCATGGGCTGAAATCTGCATATAACCATTAGCCATTCAAGTACAGAAATCTCCCAAGGGAGACTCTTGAACATTCAGTATAAAATAAAAAATAAATGTTTTCCCACCTCGCTTTTTCCCGTCTCAGAAATATTTTTTGGAGAAACAAATAATTTAAAAACATGTGACACTTTACAGTGTTCGCTATTTTTTAATAGAACTACTTCATTCCCACATGGATTCTTCTCTGTTATATGAATATCATTTTCATTCTATTTCAGTTATTCTTATGAGAAAGCACAGAAAACAATAGTGAAAATGTGGTACAGTTGCATTACTTATAGCAGGACATTCTAACATCCCTAAGCTTGAAACAGAATTTTCATTTTCTCTCTGAATTTAAGCTTTGATTGCTGCAGTGGAGTTTATGGACCATACCATTTTAAAACTGGTTTGACATTGGGATGGTCCCTTTTACTTTTTGACCTCAACTTCATTTTGATGGCAGGTGAGCTCTCCTGAGTTATAAATTGGAACCAGAGTCCAGGACAGAATGAACGGATTGATGCTAGAATGCTGCTTTCCTTTTTGCAACTCTCTGGAAAAAGAAACTATTTGTCTGGTTCAGAGACACATATGAATGTAGGTGGAGGTACATACTGTCAGACATTCCTATTATCAATTAGAATGACACTGTAGTAGCCCATGAGAGCCTTCTTTTACGCTACCATTGACTTTCAGAAAGTAAAATTTATTTGATTGTGATACTGTTAGAAGCTTATTTGTATTCAGAGAAGAAACTTAGACTCATAAACCTATGGCTGTATGTTAATTAAACATTTTAGAGCATGAGGATATAACTCACTTCTGCATACTTATAGTCCATGGGCATTTATAGTGACAGGTAAAGGCAATAAGGATAGGGAAATACCACACTGATATTATGGGTGTCATAAATGTGTGCTGTACTTGTGTGCATACATCATACCACCTGAGAAGTAAGACGGACACATGGACTTCTGATGATACCTCCCAAGAGTGCACTTACAAAGCCAGCACTGCCTGCCTTGCAAATGATATTTGTAAAGGCACCCTAATGGTGACACGCTGTCCTAGTACCAGCTGCCCTATGCCTCTCCCATGAGGCCTCATACTTCTTGACACCCCAGGTACTGCTGATCACAGCACTTATTCTACATGCCATATAGGAACAAGTACTTTTAAGTGGTGAATCCTCAAGTTTCCCTCTTTTCCTTTTTCTAGGATTTGGGGAACAAAAGTTTCAGACTTTTCAAGTTCTACTAAAGATCTGCTAGGGAAAATTGTGAAATTTAAGGAACCAGACTGGCTAAACACCAGAAAGTTACAAACAAGTTTGTGTGGCAGGAAAGGAAAAGATGCAAAAGCACTGTCATTAGCAAAGATTTTGTGGCTAGAGGGAGGGACAGAAACAGGGCAAGCACTGCAGGATCAACCTTACCCTGCAAGGAATTTTGGCGGAAATCAGTGTTGGTGGGGAGGGAACTTTCAGGGTTTTGCATTAACCATGCTCTTTCTCTGTAGTTGGTTCTGTGATGGGTGCTGCTGATGTCAGAGCAGCTACCTGATGTCCAGACTGCCCACACTTTACAGCAGGCTTAGCTCCTCTGGTGCACCTACCAAATCTGTGGTCCTCAGTGTCATAACACAAAGCATCCTCAGAGGGTTGCAAAACTGCCGTTTCTTGATAAACTGAGTTCTGAAATAAAGTGATAGTACAACTCTGCAAGAAAGAGATAGATGATAGATGGATTCACCAATACACAGACAGATATTCTACGAGCTACATTCATCTCTGATCGTGATACAGAGTGAGCTACAAAGAATCCAGAGCATGTTCTGATTATATTTCTATAATTCACACATGCACTTGTGGCATCTATGTATAAGAAAGTGGCCTTTATAATGAAAACAAAGAGCTATATCTGCATACAGAATGGTGAAGGCAACAGTAGAGGAGGATGTTGCTACAGCGTAATCCCCAGCACCCACTACCGAAAGTTTTTATTTGGTTCACAGTTTCTGGGGATGTAGTTCATGGTTGCTTGGCTGCTGGCAGAATGGTTCAATGGAGCAAAGCTGCTTAGTTCATGGCACGAAGGGAACAGTGTCAGAGAAGAAAGGGCCATGGCCCAGACGTAGCCCGCAGGATCCCACCATAAGCCCATTATGCTGATTCTCTAGGTGGCTTCCCAGGCTGACAAGTTTACCCAATTAAACATCTCTACCATGGAATCAACGTTTTCCATGACTAAGACCAACCACTTAGCATAATTTCTTAAAGTTGCCCGAAGACTAAGTGACAGGTTCAGTATGGAAACTTGGGCCCAAATGATTCCAAAGCCATGGTTTGCTCCACTTTGAAAGGTGGTTCAGTGACATGGTAAGAAAAACAAATTTAAAGAATACTTTAGAGACTATGAGGATAAGAAAAAAGAACAAGAATAATTTTTCTTCAAGTTTAAATAGCATCCACATCTCGTTTGAGTCATCCTTCTACACCTAATCTCTCCTGTTACATATCATGCCCTCTTGCAGTAGATTCGAGAAGATTTGGAAGAAAAATAGCTAAGAAATTAAATGTGTACATTCTCAGAAAGGCTTCTTGAGGATTTTGAGAAAATTAATGAATCAAATAAGGCCACGACTGCCTCTGTTCTCACAAAATGCTTGATGGTTTGGCTTTCCTGGGCAAAGGGCCAGAAGCATCAGCAGAAATGGCTCATTATTTATATATTAATAAAAATTTAACCAAACTGTACCTATTGTTCATTTCAATATTGCTTGATAAAGAGATGCTTCTTGTTCACATTAAATTTGGAACATTGAATGGAAATCACTATCTTGTTCTGAAAAAGGTTCTAGTGGTAAAGTTCTGAGCATGACTTGAGTCTTCTGGAACTTGCCAGTCTAGCAGGAAAAGGATCCATGTATTGACAAGGGCTCTCTGAGCGAGACTCCTGCTGAGCTGTTAGCCTGACACACTCTTGCCTCAAAGCCTGCTGGTTAGAAGAGCAAAAAATAACACAGCAGTCTCTGAGGCTCCCTGGAGCTCTTTAATGTTAGAGAGGAGGCTTACATGAATTTTCAGATCCTCAGGGTGTTCATCAAAGGGACTTCATTAATCAGGCTGACCTGGGTTCCCACTGGAGGTCCGACCATCACTAAAGCTCCATTCCATCATGTGGCACCATTCTGCGGTCCCAGGGTATAAGGACAGACTTCACCACAGACTTGCCCACATGGACTTTTTAGGGTAAGAAGCAATTCTCTGACTTCACCTTCTGCCGGGGGGGGGTGAAGACTAGCCTGGCTTTCCTGGGTTCAGCAAGCTTGCAGAAGTCAGCTGAGTCAGAAGAGCTTCAAAGGATTTAACCTTATAAAATCACTAACCTCCATGTAAATCTCACATGTTCAGTGGGCCGCAAGAGGTCCAATCTGTCATTTGAGCATTATCTTTGAAATTCATTTAAATTACTCTAGCTAAACAAATGCTCTGAAAAGCAAAGAACTGAGGTGTGGCTGCAAAATGCCTTTGTTTTTCACTCTAGAACTTGTCAAGCAGCAAAGGGTAGAGTTAAGAAACAATTTCTTTGTGACAGTTGCAAAAGAGAAAAACACATTTGAAGAAGACACAGGTTGACTACCGGTAGAAAACACGATCATTGGGGAGAAATTCTGGCTGCATTGCCGAACAGACTTGTTAGTAGAGGCTGGCTGCAGTGGTCACGCCTCACTGGAGGACAGTGGAGGATCAGAAGCCATACAGCAGTAAGGCCTATTCAGGATCAGGGACAGGTACTCCAATTAAACTCATTTAGCCAAGTTCTCATTAAAATTGGGATGTAGAGAGTTAAACCGAAAGTTCGAGAGCTGAATTAAAGTTTTGTCGTGGGCATAGTTTTTGCCCATAGTAGTGGAAGTGGTAGGAACGGTACCAAATAACACTTTCTAATAATAAGAAATACTTGTTTCTAGATAACTTTAATGAGACTCTCAAAACATTTCTATACTTGAATTCCACTGAGACTGTTGAAATAGGTTCAGTGGTAGATATTTATACAACTGTGAGTGTGCATATGTGAACGAGAGAGACAGAGGGCATTTTTCTCTAATGACCTTTGGATTAAAGAACAGTTTGCTGGTGCTACAAAAAGACTCTTAACTTTAAAAATGAACTTACATAACTTACTTAGGTAAAAGAACAAAACCAGGAAGTATGTGTCATAGAATTACTACACTTCTTTCCTATGGTGGATTATATTGATTAAGCAAATCGTACATGTATCGTTCTTTTCATGGCTCTTAATCACAAGTTTCTGTCCGCTAAGGACAAAGGAACTCCACTGGGAATTCTCTGGTGGTTCTATTTCTAAGCATGAAAGGTCTCCAGAGCTGGCTTATTAAACTCACCAGTCAAATGTCCCAGTGGGAAGCTGGGGTCACAGGCAGCCACATTCTTTAGAGGCTCTAGCAGAGGCCAGGAGAATTTCAGCAAGGACTTGGAGGACTTGGTAGTTATTTATCACTCATGTTAACCCACATGGAAACAGAGACCTGAATGGGAAGCCATCGCCAGCAGAGAAGGAGCTGTTGTAAATGGCTAGGAAGTTCCTGGCTTCATGTAGAAAGGACTAGGAATAATGCATAAACACCTCTCACAAGCACACCCCAGTTCACTTTGCCCCAAATGGTTCACCAAGGCTTCTCTAGCTGCACAACCTGACCTTCCTGATCGCTCATCTAAGCTGCTCCCTTGGCTGCTCCATGGCCTTTTTATGGCTCATTAAATTGTCCTTTGAAACAAGAAAAAATCATGTCAAAATGCATCTGCCAAAAAAATCACCAAGATAATCCCCTTCTGTATCCGTGACCTCAGGAGGGCTATCTCCCACAGCGCAGACAGTTCTCGTGGGGTAAATTATCCCTGAATCCCATCATGAAGTCAATTTCCAGTCACCTGAGGAGCCCCGAAGTAGGTCACTGCTGTAGGGTCCCTTGCCTGTCATGCTACACTAGCAAAGAGCACACTCTCATTGTTAATGGTTTTAATAAGCAAAGCAAATGTCAGCAGCAATAGTGCGATCAGCCAGGGACACCACAGATGCACTCAGATATGTTCATCATTTCCTATTTGCAAAGAATCTAATGAACACTTGACTCTAAAATAGGCACCGTGGAGGCTTTAGAGAAGGCACAGAGCACGTGACCATTCTCTGAGAATCTGCCACCTAAAAAGACCAAATTCCAATAGAAAATAGATAATAAAAGCAACCCTTGGGGCCCAGCGGGATGGCTCAGTGGTCTAGAGCGCCTGCTTGGGGAAGCTTGGGCGGCTTCAGGGACCGCGGTTCGATCCCCGGGCACCACATGCTGCGCCAGCCCTGCCCTCAGGGTGGGTTGAGCCGGCCATAAAAATGAGTGAATAAACAAAGGTTCTGAAACAAGAAAATAAATAAATAAATAAAAAAGCAACCCTTGACTCAATGTGGCATAAGCAATGAAAAATTACAGATGGGATATAATCGTAAAAGCATAGGAAAAGTGTTTGTTTTAGAAATGATCTGGTTTAACTGCTGTTAGGTTACCGATGAAGAAACTGAAGCATATGAAGTTGATGGAGTGGTCCACTGGAATGAGAGGGTTGGTATCCAGGTTTCCGACATCAAAGTTAGGTCCCAGTACAGAAATGTTCCAGTCAGTTCATAGGTGTGTTTCTTCTAAATCTTTGGGAATAAGTAGTCCTGTGAGTTTCACACACACACACACTCACACACACACACACACACACACACACACACACACTCCCATACACAAACCATAAAGTAGAAAACTGGAGACAAAATAACCACTGTATGTGGTACTCTACACAAAAGGAAGGACAGGAAACCGTAAGGTTCATTGCAGTTCTGGACTCCAGCTGGACAGGTGCCATAAGTTATGTGACCTGGACACAGTCTGGCACCCAGGAGATAGTTATCTGAGGCTTTCAGGCTGGCTTTTTGTTCCCCAGTCTGAATAATCTTCTTTTGGAGTCATCTTCCATCAGCAGTGCCAGTGTTTGTAGCTGGTTAGATTTTCCCGTCTGGTTTCTTCCTGAAGAAAACTGAGGTACTCGCTGTAGGGGTTCGCACTGTCAAGGGACCATCAGTAATCCTGACACTCACCCACTAAAGACAAAGCTATGCAAATGGGAGCAAATCAGACAGGAGAACACACTTAGAGAGTACAACGTAAGTTCAGTTTTAAACTTTTTCATTTCATAAAGGAGTATAAACTCACAATCATGCGAGTACCACGGCCATAGCTTTTGGTGGAAATGACTCAGATGACCTAACTTAGAAGACAAAAACAATGCTTCAAAAAATCAAAATTGTTTATGATTTTAAAACATATTTGACTTTGCACCACAGTCATGAAAATCTATAAATAATGAAGATAAATATTTGTCACTGAACATATAATAATCACTTCTTAGTAAATACAAATGTATAGCAGACTTTTTCTTCCTACCTCCTAAAAGATTGTATACTGCAGTCAATACTCAATCAACATAAAAATTAAAGAAGAGAACAAAAGCAATTCATGGTGCATAGTTAACAAAATAGTTTCTTTTGGAGGACAAAATTGCTAACTTGGAAAGTTCCTTGCAAATTAAATTGTCAGGTTCTAGTAAATGAAACACAGAAATAGATAACACTAATAAATACCCTCATCTTGAAGTGTTGTGGCCTTTTCATTTGCTCTAGTCACTGGCAACACAAAAGAAATTAAAATGTCTCTGACAAGATGTATGAATTTTTAAAATTTTCCTCCTTTTTATACCCTTAACAACTTTTGTAATTAGTCAGCGAATGCCTCGCTTACTAATAAATTTTAAACTTACATGAAAGGATTCATTTGGGTGGCATATAATTTTAATTTTAAGATTCAATTTATCAACCTGAGCTAATTAAACTCACAGTTGTCATGCATCCCATGTTTCTTGAAATTCAAATTACAAATTTGATGCCACATCTTTAATATGTAATGAACATTTGGTGACACTTGTTTCATTTAATTAGTCTACTAAAAATTGTATGAGAATTGCCTGTTGATTGAAGAATTCTCTTTGCTCTAACAGAATTAATTAACTTGCAACATTATTTCCACTACTCATTGATTTTTTTTTAGCTCAAAAACTCACATCAAAAATGATCTGTCAGCTGTTCAATTTTGTTACTTCTTCTAAATTTTCTTTGGCAGAGACAAATCATGGTGTGAAATACTCAGTATCTATCTAGACTCCTACAGTGGTGGTATATAAATTAACACATACGTGTACTATAGCAGAAAGACATACAGACACATAGAACAAGAAAAGTCCAATTTAGCCATTTTCATTTAAAAAGGAGTACAAATTGACACTGGTATGAGTTCCATGGCCATTGGTTTTAATGAAAATATCTCAAAATGACATAATTTAAAAAACAGAAAATAATACTTTTTAAAGCATCAAAATGTTTATTATTGCAAAGGATTCCTATAATGAAAAGACAGAATGATAGCTTGTAAAAGATACCTGCAGATAGGTAGAAAGAAACCAAGAAAGAAAGAAAGAAAGAAAGAAAGAAAGAAAGAAAGAAAGAAAGAGATATAGTGCAATTAAGACAAAATATTTTAAGAAGTTGATTAATAAAAACTACTTATTTAGTTTTTAAGTGATACATAAAAACACAATATCTGGGTTAGAGGAGAACAATGTGAGGTTGGATATACCTATACATTACGTAATCAGGTTAAGCATTTCTCCCTCCTCCATTGATTAGCCCTTCTAAATAGTAAAAATATTCAAAATCCCTTCTGATAGATCTTTGAGATACACAGTTTGCATTTTTTTTATTACTATTGCAATTCAGTGCCCATTGATCCACCCTTCCCATCTCTCACTACCCACTTTATTTGTTTTTTTATTGATTTTATGATAGAGAAAGCCATTACAGAAAGTTTCCTGAGAAGAAGCTTTTACGAATGCATAGAAAATAGGCCAATGGAAAGACAGAAGAAGGGCACAGCCTCATTAAAAAAACTATCTACAAAAGGTCCCTACCTTTTTCTGTCGCAAGCTCATGAGTTAAAAGAAATGAAAATAACCACACAGGGAACTTTTTTTTTTTTAATCTTAGCACTTCCACTCTATACTTATGATTTCCCTAAAGGCAACGAATAGGTATCCTGGAGTAAAGGTATAGCTTAGTGGTAACACTTACCCAGCATGTGCAAGGACTTGAGTTCAATTTCAAGCACTTTTAATAAATAAATATTAAAAAACCTTGAGTTTTGATCATAATTTTGAAAAAGTTGGTCACTTACCCTCAAATAATATTTTCCTAAATAATCTTTTTTAAGCTAGTTAATCCTTTGATTTCTACTCCTACAGCAGTTAAAATTGATTTCTTCCATTTAAAAAAGATTTTTAAATTGCAACCATTATTTTTCATCAAAATTTTACAGGCAAGATTTGATGCATCAATATCTTTTTTATTCAAATCAGGAGTTACAGATTATGAGTTCTGCCATTGTGAGTTTTGTGCATTCATTGCCATAGTCTAAAAACGTCCTTCCAAAATCAAGTTGAAGCCAAATATTTTGAGGAAAAATTAAGAGGTACATCCCTTTGAAAAGTGTCTACCCCATTGAATAGTTTATATAAAGTAGAAAATTTTCTCTCATTTCCAAAAGTAGGGATTCCAGAATAAAGGTCTGGGAAGTTGGTCTGGTGGGGGCTCAGGCCCTGTGTCCAACATGGTGTCCTGCTGTTGCATCCTGGGAAGATGGGGCTAGAGAGTTAGTGATGTATGAAGCCTGTTTTACAGCAACCACACAATCACTTCTTCAAGGCCTCACCTCTTAAAACTCATATTTGCCTTTAAGTTTTGTTTTTTGTTGTTGTTCCTACTGCAGTTTGTTTTGTTGAGACATAGTCTCCCTACGTAGTTCAGTCTGGCCTTAAACTCATGGTGTAGCCTAGGGTGTCCTGGAACACGCAATGATCTTCCTGCTCTTGGCCTCTCAAGTGCTTCGACTACTGGCATGTGACAACACATAGGCTTGCCTTTAAATTTAAACACATAAACTTTGGGAAGGAAATGTTCACAAACAGTAGGAGGAAGTGTTTAGATCATGTGGGTCATGCCTCATAGATGGGTCAGTGCCCTCATAAAAGTTGAAGAGCACTCTCCCTGGCTTCTTCCTTCCACACGAGGACACAGAGCGTTCACTTGTATCAGATACCAAAACTGCTGGCAGATTGCTCTCCAAATGTGAGAAGTAAACTTTTATCATAAATTATTCAAGTTTGGACACTTCATTATGACAAAATAGCCCAAATAGCCTAACATATGGATTAAATGGGGAAAAAACTGATTAATTTTGTAAGATGGATGAAGAAAAGCAAACCAGACATACAAAGCGATGGGAATGGGCAAGGGAATAAAAGAGACAACAAAAAGCAAGCCCTCGAGGGATAAACCCCAAAAGACATGAGAGCCAAGTATTGGGAGGTCACAGAAAATTTCCAGTATAGCTCTTTAAGCCCAGCAGTGGACACATTCTACAACTATTACTAATGTCAGAAGTGTATAGTTAAAAAATCCTCACAGAAAGCTAAATAGAAAATTCAGCGATGGGATATAAATTTGAGAGTATAGATTCTGAAAGAGATGGATACACTGTATTTTTCTGATTAATTTTATGTACATTTTAGATGTACATAAAGATCAAATTTAGTTATTGCACCTGCAAATGATGTCACTTGATTCTTTTGACCCCAAATACCTCTTCAATTCCTTTTTCCCTACTGACAAAAGCTTTCTTTCCATTTTCTTCCTTCTATTCTCTCTTTTGTTTTTACTTCATGTTGTTGGCCAATGTTTTGCCAAAACAGTACACAAAACTTTAATGGTTTGTGGGGAAAGATTTATTTAAGCAACTTTTGCAAATACCATGCATTATATCTACATGTGCGGGTAAAATATATATCAACATATTAACATCTCTAAGAAATCCTAACACAATAAACAGTGAGACTGGGAAAATCAGTGTTTATTAGTCGTACTGAAAAGCAATGCTTTTCTGCTTGTATAAATCTCAGGTTGTGTGCTATAGCACAATAAATGTTCATTTGGGAAAAGCAGGAGCAGCCCAGAGCTTAGGAGGACACAATTCATGATGCACTAGATGGGTAGGATACACTAAAAACAGAAACAGAGGTGAGGTTCTGAGCCACTGCGACAATGACAAGGGCAGTTGAGGTCGTAAGTTTATCTGCAGACAGTGGGTAGGAATGAGCTGTGCTATCGCAGAGACTGTTTCCAGCTCAGGGCCTCTTTGAACATTGCCCCTTCATGTAGCCTGTCATTGCACAATTTGCTGAATCATCTAAGGTGATTTGCCCACGGTGGAGCATCCAGTGTGACTTCTGTAGTCTCGCTTGAAAAAGACAGTAGACAGAATTCCTGTTCCTGCTTCAAAATGAGACAGGAGACAGAGATTCTAGCACATAGATACAGTTATTCATAGATGTATAGCAATATGCATAGCAAGAAGGAGAATGTCCATCAAATTCACTTTTTGTATTCACTTTACATGGAGCCTGTTGGTCTAAAGGCTTTGTGAGGCCTACCTATGTATGAAATAGCTATAGCATTGACGTCATTTTCAGTGAGGTATCCTGAAATAGAAATACTTCCCCTACTTCTTTGTGCTAGACCTTTCCACCAGTTTCCTGGCATCAGGCATCTATGCTGCCTCCAAGGGAATTCAGATTTTTAGAGTCCAAATTAAATAAGAGAGGAGTGGTTAACACATAGAAGAATACTAGAGGAAGCGTGATACAGAGCTCATTAAATAACTGAATAAAAATGTTTCAAAACGTACCACTCCCAGGTATACACAGAGAGAACGCAGAGTTTACCTGGGAAAGGAAGGATAGCAGAGGAGGATAGGAAGGAGAAACCGACAGAACTGGCCCTTCCTGGAAGGCCAAGAGTGGAATGAAAGCCTTGTGGAAGGTATGTCGCTAGAGAAAGGCTGCCCATCACTCTGACTGATTTGCAGCAGGAAGTCCTGTCAGTAGCAAAGGAATTTTTATGAAGCTATCAGAGATATAGTAAGTTCTTACTGTATAGTGGCAGCATGTGTCTCCCCAAAGACACTCATGTCTCTGCTTCTGCAAACACACATCTCATCACTCTGGCATCTTTCTGCAGCACTTCCGGAAGCATTCTGTAATGTGCGCTGTGTCTGCCTTTGTGCTCTGAAGACCCTCAAAACATTTCCCTTTCATTGTCGTTTTTTCCTTAGAAAAGAGCTAGAAGTCCCATACTGCCAGATACCATGAATAAGGTGGATGAAGACACATTGCCGTACTTTGCTGAGCTGTCCTTCCATTTGAAAACTCTGAGCACAGCATTCACGGTATTTTTTTTTTTAATCACAACTGGTAAAACCACTCGTGAAAGGGGACTTCCAGAATTGCTTCAGAAAACGGAAAGAACAATGAGGTAGATGTGCTTAAAGCAACTGGAAAATTTTGAGTGGGATTAATGCTAACAGGCCTTGCTATAATAAAATATTTTATTTACAGTTCACTATCTTTTGGTTACACCTGTGTATAAAACACTCCTTGCCTAGGCACATCAAGACCTTCCTGGTGCTATGTTACTTCTGTCCACAGAAAGAAATTCTAACTGATGTGCTTTTGCGAAGGACCCCAAAATTCCTTACCTCTATTTGTCTGACCAAGTTGCTGTAAAAAATACTATAGAGGAAGAACTATGAAGAACAGGAGATTATGTGCCATTCTTCTGGTGCAGTTCCTTCACAAAGCTCTCTCCCCAGTTTGGGGCAGCTAACTCCTTGCTGTATCTTCACATCGTGAAGAGACCAAGATCATGGTGTTTTCTCATGAAAGGGCATCATGGAGCGCCACCCTCATGTCCTCACCCAAATTATCTCCCAAAGGCTCCGCTCCAAATACGACCATGTTTTGTGGTTAGACTGAGGAAGACCCACTTCAGTCTGTAGCATTTTGCTTGGGTGGCCCTCACAAAATTCACATCATTCTTGCACATAAACACATTAGTTATATCCCAACAGCCTCAGAAATCTTAACTAAGTCCAGAATCTCCTCTGAATGTTTAAGATTCAAAATTATTCCTAAATAAATATCATCTAAAGAAAATATAGTTAAGACTTTGGATAGGCATCATCACGAGGCAAAGTTTCTCTTCAGTGTGAACCTATAAAATCAAGCTATTTACTTCTTTCCAAAACACAGTTGTCGGCAGGGATTGAGGAGGTGTTCCTATTCCAAAAGGGAGAGAGAGGAGGAAAACGCAACAGCCCAAGCACATGCCACACCAAGCAAAATCAATTCCACCCAACCATGGGGCCTGTATGTGAACTTGCTGGATCAGCTGTCTGCATTCTGGAGCCATTGAGGTGGCGATTCTGCTTCTATAACTTCCTGGGGGTACTCAAGACCCCAAGTTTTGAGATAAGAGCCATTTGCCCTGACAAAATCTAAGTAGTGGCCATGATTGCCAGAATCATATTTGGAGCCATCTCTCCCTGTTCTTAATGAATAAGGACACATTCACTGCCAACAGGCTCCAGGCCTGTAAAATCTACAGGGTCCCTCAGCCTTCTGACGTTTTCTCTCAGCTTTTCCTGTCTACTTTAGTTGAAGCTGGCAGTTCTCTTGCTAGTTCAGTGCTCTCTCTGTCCCTGTCTTTAATTAAAACAGCTGTTATCTCCATGGATTCATCCTTGGTCTCCTTCTATATCAAATGATTGCTCGGCCACACCCTTGGTGTTCTCTTAGAATACTCTACAAAGGTAAGAAGAATTTTTTTTCAATTTTATGAAATAAGTTTAGCATTTCCCAAATCTTCAATTTCTAATTCCTTTTTGCATAGAATTCTCCTTCAGTCCCTCTTTCTTCTTTTGCATTTTAATATAAACACTCAGGAGGCAATTTCACAGTTCTTAGAAATCTCCTGAAATAAATATCCAGGATTAGTATTTATAAATTCTACTTCCACAAAACAATAGAACATAGTTCAGTAATATTCTCTGAAGCTATATAACAAGGATTGCCTTTCCTCCACTTTCTGATAATCTGCTTCTCATTTCCAGCTGAGATCTCACTAGAATTGCTTTTAACATCATTATTTCCAATGTGAACCTCCAAATGTTCTTGGCTGCTATGTGTTACCAACTTCAAAAGCCACCTCTCATCTGGGCATTTGTTAAAACAGCATCTACATCTTGGCACCAAGATCTGTGTTAGTCTTAGCTCTTCAGAGAAACAGGACTGATTAGACTATAGACAGAAAGGAATTTCTTGCAAAGAATCAGTTCACTTGTTTATGGAGGCTAACAAGTCAGAAGAACTGATCTTGAAACTGGAAGCACAGACAACCAAATGGTCTGCGTTCCAACACAAATCCAAGGGCCTGAGAACCAGGCGAACCAATGGACAAAGATTCAATCAGGAACTAAGTCCAAAGGTGGGGAATGATTGATGTCTTGTTTCAAAATCATCCAGAAAGCAAGAGGAGACTCCTCATGGCAGCAGGCCTTTTTATTCTATTTATACCCTAACCCCATTGAATGAAGGCCACCCAATTTTTGCATGGCAGTTTGCTTTACTGGATCTACTGATTCAAACATAAATCTCACCTGAAATCAACCTCATAGATATAACGAGAATAACAGTTAAGCAAATACCTGAGTACCCTCTGACACATGGAGTTAGCCACCTCCTAGGTCCTAATTAGAGCAACCCCCATGGGGCTTCTGAACTGGCAGGTGAAGCCTTTGACACTCAAGTAGCTGGTAATGGTGAGAAAGGGGAGATTCACATTTATAATGGACTAGGACAGAGTAGCAGCATGTTCTATCCCTGTAAGCAGCAAACAGAACAGACTTCCCATAAAAAATTATTTCAAAATTGTATTTTTATAAACATAACTATAAAAGGTCAAATTGAACATTGTTTTGTTGTCTTTGCATGCTTGAACAAATCTACATGGAAACCAAACTGAATAAATCAAAAATCTCTGTAACTTTAATAACAATCGCTGGTTTTGCTTATTCTAAAACCCTCTGGATCTGAGGACCACCTACATAAGAGAAATTAAAATCTAAATAAAAACATTCTACATTCCATGGCCAGCAATTTAATTTGTAGGCCTCTACAACCTTAAAATTGCTTAACTATTATTTTATACATTGGCTTAGAAAGAGTTTTCTAACAAAGATTCCAGTAGAATAAATCTAAAATATAGAATCTCAGTTTGGTTTTTCGGTATGTGTGGTCTCACTAAATACATTTTTATTCACACATCCTTTATCCAAGTTGGCCCTGTTGTTGAAACAGATGTTTGCTCAGAGTTATAATGCCACACCGCACAGCATAAATCTACTTTTTCAAAATTAAATTCTCGGTTCTCTTCATTGCAATATAATATCTCCATTTTGTCTGATTTTCTACGTTTGCAATTTTCCATTGCTTCAGTAGAATTTTGTAGATGAAACATGATACGCTTTCCACTGTTCATCAAGGCACTCTCACTTCTGAGAGCAGCCAGACATTCTGTCCCGCTAGGCACTTTGACCATGGTTTCTGAACTATAGAACAGAATGCATCATCCAACAAATATAGTGTTTAATAATAGCACATTGGCACGATCTTCCAGGTAGGATCTTCAAGTGCCATCGAAGCACTCTTTCACAACCCAGTGCATCGCTGATACTAAACTCTTTTTGTTAATATTAGATTTCACTTGGTAAAATCTTTCCCCCAGAATTTAAGTCTGAGTTCTTTTTCGACCTCAATACTGTCTGAATTAGGTTATTTACCTATTCAGCATGTTTTTGTTTTTGTTTTGTTTTTTTTATATTTTTAGAGAGAACTGCAAGTACGTATTTATCTTTTTACATATAGTGCAGAATTTCAAAGCCAGAAAAATTTAACAATGGTTATATTACATATTTTCATCTTCGGATCAGTTTAGATTAATAGATATTGGTATATAAGATTGATCAAACAATTAAACATTAACACTTGCAATAAACATTAATTTTTTTAACAGTTGACACACTGCACATTGTTCTCACAATAGTTATACAGAGCACAGTGTGTGGGCATGACCCACCTTCTTATTGATGTTGCTAAGGAAATAAAATAAAAATTCTTCTCTTTGAATTAAGAGGAAGCAGAAGCAGACACAGTCCAATGTTAAGCACATGTTTAAACACCAGCTGTGATGTTAGCCATTGAACTCCTTTTGGGTAGAAGCTGAAGGTGAAACTAGCAGCAGGCATCAGTCTAAATCATGAACAGAATTTCTTGTTTTCCTAACTATCCTGATTTGATGGCTACCCCCTAAATACCTTTATAGGTCCTTTTTCTTCTACCTACAGGTTAGATTCAATCAATATCCTTCTAACCCCTGCACTCTGTGAAGAACTTGACACAACTGAACTTTTACTTATACTCTGAAGATTCCAAATTTTTTTCCCCTTCCCAAATTACCCTGCTCCTTCTGTCCCACTGGAACGAAGCACTACATCGCTCAGAGAGCCTTGGAACCAGTCTCTTACGTCCAACTCCACTTACACGGACTGAGCACTCCAGTGGTGCTGCAGCTGTTTCCCATCCTCTTATTTTATGCCCTTTTATCAGCTATTCTGAATACAAAGCTACTCACATCATCCCAAGCCTAAGCAGCCCTAGTGGTGTTCCAAAGCTGCGCCAAAGGAGATCAGAAAGGCAGAGAAGGACCTTAGGGAGAGGATACATAGTTAGAATCCTCCTCCTCTACTACCCTGCATGCTAAACTTTTTCATTTTCCAATTGCATCATCAGTTCTGAGAGCATTTTTCTTCGTGCAAACCACTCACTCTCACCAAAATAGTCTGCCTTCTCTGCGCAAGCTTTGCGACCCAATTTAACTAACAGCTCCGTGAGAGCCATGACGCTGTCTCCAGAGACAACGAGGCAGAATCAGCCCCCTTTCTGCCTGCGCTATGTGTTTGCAGTGTCACTTGCTTACAATCTTGTCATATAGCAAAAGAGCTGGCATAACAGCACACAATGACTAAGCAGTTGTTGGACGCTGTGGAATAAGACAAGACCTCTGTGCCCTGTGGTGTTTTCCTACAAAGGTGTGTCTCCTTATTGGGATAGAGAGTGAAGAACAGAGAGAAGGACAGGATGTGGGGCACAGAGCACAAGTCAGAAGCAAAATGTGAGGACCTTACATCAATTCTGGCCCTGCTGGTGATGTGTGACATAGAAGAAAGGATTATTAATCACAGATTTGGCGTTGGTCCCTAGGCATTCTGATGTGAGCTCATATGAGATAGATTTATTTATTTATATTATTATCATTTGTATTTGTATTTGTATTTTAGGGAAGGGTCTACAGGGTGTTCAGGGTCTCACTACTAGAACAGACTCATAGTGATCCACATGTTTACAGCCTTCAAAGAGCTAGAATTACAGGTGCGTGCCACCACACCTAGTCTCAATATGAGATCTTTTTAGAGTAAATTTTTTTAAAAAAAATAGTTGTGGGGGCTGGTGGGATAGCTCAGTAGAATAAGCACTTGCCTCGCAAGTGCAAGGGCCTGAGTTCAATCCCCGATTTTGGAAAAATAAAAAAAAGATAATTACTGTATAAACAATTTCAAGACTATTCCTTTGTTTATATGAATGTGCATCTGAGTTGCACCAGGTTGAGCAGCACTTCACAGGGATAGGGAACATCCATGCTACTGTGTCTTCACTCTGGATCATGTAGCTTTAACCTCATGGCCCAAAATGGCACTGTCCATTCCAAGAAGTAGGATAAGAAAAGAAACAAAAAAAGCTCAAAACAAGGATTCCATGTGAATTTTCTTCTAAGAAACACTTTAGATGCCAAGTAACATGAGGTACATTACATTAATCGTTGCAAGAGATTGACTCAGCCATAACCTCTTAAGCCTTAGGGAGTAACAAGTTAAACTTCCATCACATAGAAGCTTCTTGAATTATATCCCAAAATGATTGACCACCTTACCGCCTCCAAATAGACATTATCAATTCTCCATTTCTCTAACGGGGTTTAAAAGATCAATATACCTGATAAATTTGAAAATTCTCAACTTTTTTTGTTTCCAAACAATTAAAATTTGTAGAAAAAGTGTTTGGAAAATAAATCATTTGAGAGAGAGAGAGAGAGAGAGACAGACACAGAGACAGAGACAGAGACAGAGACAGACAGACAGACAGACAGAGAGACAGAGAGAGGCAGAGACAGAGAAACATAGAGAGGCAGAGAGAGACAGAGAGGGCTGTAGGTCATTTTACCAGAATAAGACCAAGGACTACTAGCAAATAAAATAACCTTCCTGATTACTTGTTCTGTGGAACTCATTATCCACAACACCCTGTTCTGATTATGATGGCACACTGCAGGGGTCCAAAGGAATGACTTCCATGTTCTCTGTAACCTTAACTGTAGTGATCAGAGTTAAATGTTACAAAGTAGACTTACAGTTTTATTAATGAACCCATCAACTAAATTATAGTGATCATTAAAACTACCAGTTAGTGTCAAAATGTTTTGACTATCAAATTCAAGAGATTAATCATTCTTCTCCTGATGCTCTGCCTGCAACCTAATTCTTTTATTCTGCTCCAGAATGTCGTTTAGTATGATGTCTGTTTCTTCCCTTTTGCAGGTTGGTAATTAAATGAAGGGCAAGTGGGTAGAACCAACCTTTCTGGGAATTTTTAAAAATGAGTTAATGATCCATTTCTTCAGCTTAAAAACTGAAGGTGAGTCATCAAAGCTAATGACATTTATAATCAGTATTTGCCAAGAGCACTAGATAATCGGAAGAACAGAGCTAAAGGGACATCAGTCTGCAGCACACACTTCAGAGGGTGAGAACTTCTGGCAACAAATTATCAGGGACGTCTTGTTCAAAAGAAAAGTGAATTTTTAAAATATTATAAAGTGGCACAGTCAGAAGATGTGTGACAAAATGAAGTAGGAAGAAAATATTGACTATGAGAACAGGTTTTATTATACACATTGACAGGGGCCTCAAGATCTGCTTGAAAATGACTGAATCATGTCACATACAGTCACACAACTTGGTGCCTTGTTTCTCATCAAAATTGAGACTTAGTAAACTGCATCGTTGTCGTTGGTTTTTTCTTCCTTTCTTGCCATTGCCATAAAGATCTGTGATACTTGCTTTGATGTTTAGAAACTCTGTCAGGATGTACTTTAACATTTAAAACACTGGATAGAGTGGCTACTTAAACATTTCTTACAGGGTATTGAAAAGTGGTAATTCTTTAAGAGCAAAAGTCATCTTTGGTTTTGCAGCAAAGAAATCTCGTCCCTCCTTAGTGTGCTGATCCTTTTTTTTTGGGGGGGGGGGGACCAGGGTTCGAACTCACGACCTTGCACTTGCCCAGCAGGCACTTGTGCCTCGGAGCTATCTCCCCAGCCCCAATGTGCTGATCCTTATAAAGCTACCATGGTGTCTTCCACAGTGTTGCTCTTTCTGATGTCGAAATCTATCTCAGAGCCTAATTATCAGTGTGTTGTCCTAATTGTCTCCATTTTACCTCCAACAGAGAAGTGCTATTTTTCAGTAAAAACGAAATACTTTTAGCCATTTCTTATTATGATTTTTGAAGAATCTTAATAAAATCAATGAAGTCACACAAAAGTACACATAGTATTAAAAAAAAAAGTCTGAATTCATCATTATAAACTACCCATTTTGATCTTTTGAAATCCAGTGACTAAAAATATAAATAGATGAAATTCATCAAGCCATTCATATTGTGTGGGAAGCTAAAATTAGGGTCCAAAGTCGATATTTGTGTGAATCTCATAAATGACATTGAGACAAGAACATCTGTTCTGACATATTGTCTCAGTTACTCTGCTGTCATTGCTGGGATAAATACCCAATGCCCAAAATGAAGGCAGGAGGAGCTGGGGAGATAGCTCAGTAAAGTAAGTGCTTACTTGGCAAGCACGTGGGCCTGAGTTCAATCCCCAGTTTAAAAAAAACAAAGAAAAGAAAAAAAAAAAAAAAGGTAGGGAAGGTTTATTCAGCTCACAGTTACTGGAGGCTTCACTCCATATTTACCCGGCTCCAAGGCTGAATGGAACAGGGCAGAGAGCAGCAGTTCATGGTGGCAGGACAGCAACAAATGGCGACAGATGAAGCTGACCAACCAGGGAGGGCAACAGAGTGTGTTTATTTATCTCTCTTTTAACACATTTAGGCTATCACCCCAGGATGGGGAAGGTACACACATCCATAACCCCAGCAGTACTAAGATCCATAATCCCAGCAGTGCTGAGACACATAATCTCGGTGGATGATGAGTTAGTCTCAAGCTCTAGAAGTCCCCACCCCATGACTCCATGAGGCTTTCGAGGGACAACTAGACACAACCCATAGCATATGTGCAGGAGTTCCCTGAAAGACCTTGAGCATTCTTGGTGCTCTCCCGGTGACGATGGCGGTGGGAGGTGTTTCCCACACTCCCGCTCTCCCTGTCTCCCCCTTTGGTACTACCTGCAGGAGTCACCATACCAGATAAGCAAGGAGAGGTCAGGGGTATGAAGGCATCAGTGGCTAGCATCTGTCTCTTTTTCCATTTTTCAGCTTCCTATTCCAAGTTTGAACAATTAAGAAAACTCTTCAGATTTATGGAATGCGTGCTACAAACTGAGGCTGAGCCACACAGATGGCACAGGCAGTTCCACCGGATTCCTTCCCTAGTGGTGTTGCATCACCAATGAGGAAGCCCAGGCCCATGAAGGATAATTGCTTTTCTCGGGTCGAGTGAGGACATGTGGAAGCTGACCTGCCTGACTCGGGGCCTATTAGGGACACAGTACTGTGCCCATCTCACATGAAGCTAAGAGTTGCCTGAGGGTCGAATCTCAACCCAGGGGTTGTTTACTTGAAGATGGGATTGGAGAAAGAGGGAGGTAATCATGATGCAGGTATTTGCTAAATGTTTCTCTTTTCTTTTTTTTCTTTTCTTTCTTGTTTGTTTTGTTTTTGTTTTTGTTTCTGTTTGTTTTTTGCCAGCATGCCCTGAGAGTGGGGGTGGCATGACATGTGGTCCTTGGGATCATACCATGGTCCCCTGTGCCTGCATATGCTTGCCTAAGCAGGTGCTGTAGACCAGTGAGCGATCTCGCTGGCCCTGTTTCTAGTTTATAAGCATCCTGATCCACCATGGACCTTGTTTTAGAATTCTATGTATATAGTAAAACCTTTCATATCAGTTCTCACCTTCCTGGGTATCAGGATTCTAATTTGTTTGGAATCTGTTACATCATAAATTTAGCAATGAAAAACAGTCCCTGAGGCCAACGCTTCATGCATTCGCTCAACACTTCAAGACTACAACTCTGATGCTTTTGTTATACTAATTTTTCACTGGATTACATATGCAGTGACCACCACAGCCAAACAGTGCTCTTGCGTTCATGGATTCTCCGACAAAATTCATGTACTCAAGTTGCTCATGCTGGAGTGTGTTTATTGAATCATTATGACACGACTAAAGATTAGTAGGATGGCTACTCCCATCTTGCAAGAAAAAAAATGGTTCATTTTTGTATTATTGATACTTAGCTTCCTTTTTATGTCTAGAGATTTCTTACTTTTTTGACTTTCTCATTTTTCACCATAAACTGGGATTCATGGATACGGGATAAAACAAGTGGCTTTGCACAAAGACTGTGACATTGGAGCCCTTCGATTTTGCTGTCGGGAGCCTACTCATGTTCCTGTGCATCCATTGTCCCACTTCCTGTCCACAAAGAGGACGACTGCAAGGTAGCCACAGGTGATGGATGGGGCTCGAGGTGCTTATGGAGCCCACAAGGTGGAGCGGCTGCGTCAACCTAGAACTTTCTGTTCCACTGCTTTGCCTGAGTATGCTGCACTTTTGTCTTCTTTTATGAGGCTAGGGTGGTAATAACTCCAGAAGAAGGGGCCGTTCTTGGACAGAGGGTCTGACAAGGCAGTAGATCTGGGAAAGAAGCTATTTTTACTTATTTCTTCCTCCTTGCCCCGTTTGTCCTAACCTTCGAAGTATATTTGTAAGGGCTGAGCCAGGTATGAGGAGCCCAGCCTTGCCCTCCCTCCTGTATACCGAGTCACAACTTGGGAGCCAAATTCTTTCTTTCTTTGACTTCCTGTCTCTACATGGATATTATGGAAGTCATTACTGATTGAAAACCTAGATTCAAACCAAACACCGGCTTTTGACCCAGTGGGAAACTTGGTGGAAGCAAACTGTTAGAAGTTATTCTCTGAACCAAATGGAGAATGGAAGGCCATTTCCAACGACCAAAACCAGAGAGAAATGGAAGTCAGAAATCCAGAGCAAACTGATTAACCCCCTCAGACTAATGTGTAAGAAGAGAAAGATGAATGGGCCAGTAACAATGAAGGTGGTGGATAGGGATTCCACAGATTAGGTCAAGGAGCAAACCTTGGTTCCTGAGCACATATTCAAATACCTGCTTTGTGTATTTGTGGTGGCTATTCAGGTCCAAAAGTTTAAAAATTAACAGTTAATCATTCACTTAGTTCTTTCTCTTCATTGTTAGTGAATTTTTGCCTCATCCTACACTCACAGATTCTGACCCACACATGTGCAGAATGTAAAATTTGTGAGGGCTGATGGTGAGTAAGAAAGCTCTTAGGCCACAGAGACAGCTCAGTGGTCCAAGTGTGTGACTAGTCAAGTGCAAGGACCCAGGCTCGATCTCTAGTACCAGATGCTCTGCTGAGCCAGCCACCAAGACCAGCCATGGTGGTACACACCTGCAAACCCAGAGCTGGGGAGCCTGAAAACAGGATGATCATTGTGAGTTGGAGCTGCATTGTGAAACCCTGTACCAATACATATTTAAAAACAAAAAAAGGAAGTTCTGAAGGCAATGAGGAAGATACACTTTATCAGGTTCTGAGCTATCTCTCAAGGCATATTTTCTCTTGCTGTGTATTTGCCATGATTATTAGTGTCTCAAACAGTAATAATAAATATGGATTCTCCATACCCAAGATTTATTTAAGTTCATTGTGAAATTTATAGGTTGGAAATATTAGATTATTTATTGTCCTGTCCAACATACATACATACATACATACATGCATACACACAGCTGTGAACTTCTCAATATCAGATATTATATGACTTACATATTTTTATATTCTCAGTACTCAGCACAGTATTTAGCAAAATAATTTTACCGTAAGGATAAAGCAACGACACACACAGAGAAAGTAAAGGAAAAAGAAACATGTGGCCACCACTTCTGTTGAGCAGAGCACAGGCGTTGAGATCATCATGAAATGCCCATCTCGACTCCTCTGCAGCTACACAGCTGGCCGGAAGTGGTTGCCACAGGGGCAAGAGGAGGCGTTCCCCTGAGACTCTAGCATAGGAAGTCAAGCTCTTCTGGAATCATTTCTATTTTCTTGCTCTTCTTTAGGAAGCAGATCTCTCTGCAATCTATTTTTCTGCATCACTTTCTTTATTTGCCCACCTTTGTCAGTTTCCATCTTGTTTATGTGTTGCCTGTCTGGTGGACGCTGCCAGTTCTTATGAATTTATATTTCTCATCGCCTTAGACCCACTCTGACTTTGACAACTGTTGATTAGGATGGAAAGCTTTTTGCTGAGCCACGTTTTGTTCTTGTTTTGGAGCTCGTGGGTTCTTGAAGTAAGCTGGCACTACTGATCATCCTACCTCAAGTTCCCCGGTCCTCTCTGTGTGCCTCTGCCTCCCTACTTTCACTATATATTTAGGAAATATTTTATCTATCAGCAACATAAAATTAGACCTGCCCAGGGCCCCCCCGGTATTAATGGCACTCTGTGTACACGCTTTCCACTTCAGCTTTCCATTGTATCCCAGACTTTGACATCATTGTTCAATTCATCACCTCTCATGTGTGAACCTGGTGAAGAAATTAACTTCTTGAGGATCATTTATAATAGCCATATCACTCATGTCAATATCCAGCAACTCCGTCTACGACCGTATTTTACCCATCTTTTTTCCTATAAATTCTGCCCAGATTCTGAGACCTGGTCTTGATAATTCACAGCATAGCATTGCAGATAAAACTCCACCAAAATGGATTTAAACAGTTGTTCATGCTTTCCCACTGTATTCAAATTTCATTACTCTAGACTCAGCATAGCTTTTATGAGAGGTCACAAATCCTATATTCTTACTTCAATCCAATAAACATTATAGCTTTCTGTCAGTGCTGAACATGTAAAAGCACGACTAACCTCTTTTCTTAACTTTACAGACTCATTGAAAAGGTGAATTTGGGTTTGGCTTGCCATACCTAGTAAATAAAGTTTTTAAATGCCCCTCTGTATTTAAATTTCATACAAATAACTAATTAATTTTGTTTTATATGAGCGTTAAGATATGTAAATGCTAACAAAAGTATTTGTCATTTTTCTTTAATTCAAATAAATACTGAACTTTAAAGAGAACGATGCCCTAAATATTTCTCAGTTATACACATACAAAAACGTTATATCCTTTACCTCAAGTTTGATTCAAACTAAAACACAAAGTGATCTTGGATAAAAGAATCACATGCCTGACAGATATCCATTTGTTTGGCACAGTAAGTGTCATTGTATTACAACAATAGTACACAATTTCCAGTGTGCAAGGACATGAACCCCTTCTTTAAGCAATTAGTCCTGCAGACAAGTGGTTACAATTGACTTGGAGTTAACATATCTATGTACAATTAAACTTCTTCTTCTACAAAGGAAACCATCAAGGTTGTATCCAGCTTCTGGAGGCAAAGAATGTTGCATGCTATCCTTGCAAAGCCAAGCTGCTTGAGGTCCCATGATGCACTGTGACACTTCTGGTCAGACAGAGAATCTGTATCTGCTTCTCAACTTCATTCACTACATCCACAGTTCTAGGGATAAGCCACTATTTAGAACTGCAACTTGGCTTTGGAGTAAAAGAGAGAGAGAAGTGTAACTGAGTCCCACATTCAAATAATAAAAGAAGTGCTCTTCTTTGGGGCCTTCCATTGCACAGAATTTGCCCTGAAATTTAAGAGCTAAATTATGAATTATTGGTAACAATGTTGTCTCTCTGATTAGACTCAGAAAATATTCCTAAATAGTCTTCACATAAAAGGTGATACTGTTATCTGAAGTGTGAAGAGATAAAGCTAATAAATTATTCCTTGAAACCTAGAAAGGGTGGTAGAGGAAAAGAGAAATTCACTTTTTCAAGTTAACTCAGGCACTGCTCTGGCATGAGCCTGTAGAACTGGCTCCAGGTTCGAGATGCCGTGATAACACCATCATAGACTGTGGCTAGGAAGCAACACCGGGATCCAGGGCTCAGATGCAGAACCCACAGACACACTGCCTTTCTGGTGGAGTCTAAGCCCCACAGAAAGAGGCTTCACTATTTCAGGACCAGTAGAAGTATAAAGGGTCAATAGCAAATGGATTGTCAGGTTGCATAAGGAACTCTGCCTACAAAACTCTAAATGTGGTAAATAAAAGAAGCACAGAAAATACTCTATTCACAGGCTAGAGGTAAGTGTAATGGGATGATATTTATCTGGTAAGAAGGCTGTGCACACTCAAAATGACCTATAATTTCTCATCTAAACTGGAACTGTTTGTCCAGGGCAACTGCTAAGTGAATATTTCCAGAGAATACCCCAGAGCAGCAGGAACCAGTCGTTGAAACCTCATGAGCAAACTTTAACATGTACTCTAAGATCAGATATACAATAAAAAGTATAAAATTATTTTAAATTCATGTACAAGCAAATCCACAAGTTAAATAGTCATAGACAAGGATCATCTGACAGGTACTTTGTCTCTCAAATACTTAACTTACCCTGGCCTCCATCTTAGGAAGGAAGGTTATTCCCATCTTGTAACTGATAGATGACGGCCCAAGAGGGTAAGACGCTTGGCTAAACTCACAAAACTACACAATGTAGAAGAAGGAGTTTGATCCATGCAGTCTATATACAGAGCACATAACCCAAAGGGTAAATGTGTGAGTCTACAATTAACCAAACCAAATAACTGAGCATTAAGTAAACTGACATTTTCAGTCACAGATTATAAAAATAAGGTTTTGTAACTATAAAAAATAAGGTTTGGGGCTGAGGTTATAGGTCAGCAACACAGCTCTTGCCTGGCAAGTACAAGGTCCTGAGTTCAATTCCCAGCTAAAAAAGAAAAAAAAAAAAAATAGTGTCCTACAACTTAAGTTCAGAATCGTTTTTGAAGACAACTATTATAGTATGCACTAAGTCTTAAGTTTCTAAAACTAGTCTCACTGAAAATACCCATCCATACCTGCTTCTCTTAGGTTCTCACTAAAATTCATGCTTCTGCGGTGCATCCCAGCATTAAGTAAGGATTCCACTTTATCTTACACATGTTGGTTTTTTGTAACATATTTCATAAAAGGTAGAAAACAGGAGTAAATTGGTGATAGTAGATTTATGTTGTCTTTTGTTTTGGTTTTTAATGTGTTGCTATGGTACAACTTACAACCAAGGGCAAACATTGACCACAATGATTATCTCTAGGTATTAGGAAATAATTAGTGCTTATTTTCTCACAGTTGATTAAAAAATTAACTTCTAACCACTTCAAGCTTTCCATATTCTCTTAAACTATAGCATAAGTAATATATATATATATATATAATATATATGTATATATATTATATATATGCATATATATATTATATATATGTATATATATTAGTTCCAGGTGATATATATATATATATGTATATATATATATATATAACTTGATGTATTATATAGTTAGAAAACTGCATTGAGATGCTTTGATAAATTATTGCTACAAAATGAGAAGAACTTATTCTGATTATATTATCTACATAAGAAGTCTTAAACTTTTAAAAATTTTATAGGTACATTTAGATATGCATTCATTAATCATAAGTAATTGATACCTATACATGATATACCTTGCTTCCTCTTTTATTTCCATTTATTTTAAACAATTGTTTTCTTTGAATGCCAAAGATAGAAAAGCCAAAAATACTGAATTCTATTTATAGTCAAAATTATTCATCAATTTTTCATTTAAATTCATTTACTAAATGCATTATTCCTCTTGAGTCATATCGGCCTATCAGGACTAAGCATACTGAAACATATTATCTTCATTCCTTCTTTTAGTGGGAATGAAAAACTGTAGCCACTATGGGAAAAAATATGATGTTTCATGAAAAATAATTTGAAAGCAACAAATACTGCTTTGTGATTGCACTGCTGGGGACACATGTAAATGAAAAGGAATTTAAATCAAGATCATGAAGGGACAGGGGAACCCCCATCTTTACTACAGCACTGTCCATTCCTTCTGAGATACAGCAGCAACACCAGTGTCCACCTACCGGTGAATGAGTGAAGAAAACGGAACATAGTCATGCAGTGGAATATAATTCAGCCTTTCAAAAGGAAGGCAATAATGTGACTTACAACAATATAAATGAACATGGGGGTTTTGCGCTGAATAATATATGAAGCAATCAAGAAAGATACATGCTTTTTATTCTACTTATACAAAGTTACTAAGTTAATCTTACAAATAAAGGAACAGAATGGTGGGTCCTAGGGATGGGGTAAAAGGAAGGTGAGTGAGCGGCTCAGTGAGTGAGTTTAGATTCTGCAATGTAAGAACTTTGTAGCAATGAACTGCAGTAACCAGAGCCTGTAGTTAATGATATGGTAGCATAGGCTTAAAAAGCTAAGAGGACAGACCTGTGCTAGGTTACTTTACAACCTCAATGAAAGAAGAAGAAAGAAGAAGAAGAAGAAGAAGAAGAAGAAGAAGAAGAAGAAGAAGAAGAAGAAGAAGAAGAAGAAGAAGAAGAAGAAGAAGGAAGAGGAGGAGGAGGAGGAGGAGGGGGAGGAGGAGGAGGAAGTTGTTCAAGAACATTTTGAAGGTCATTCTGATACCTACTATTCTTTTGTCAAATGACAAAATATTTCATTAAGCAAAATAATAGGAATTTGATAATGGTCATTGTATTACATAATGTTACTTTCAGATTAGTTTCTTACATTAACAGATGTAAACCTGTAAGACTGATTTTTAAAAAAGCTATTAGAAATTAAAAAGAAACCGGAAGCAAAATTCAAGCACTACTAGACTGGCAGAAATCAACAATATAAGTATCCAAACTATATATATATATATATATATATATATATATATATATATATATATATATATGAATATAGAGATGCTGAGATAACTCAGTGGACTAACTGGACTGGGGTTCAATCTCCAACACCACATGCCATGCAGATCCCAACCCCAGGTGCACTGAGTTGGTGACCAATCCAGGTGTGCTGACCCATACCTGTAATCCCAGGGCCAAGGAGACTGAAAACAGGAGGACCACTGTGAGTCTAAGCTGTGTAGTAAGACCCCGTGCCAAATACACAGGAAAAAATAATAAAATTTAAACATAACAATAGAGGTGAGTATATCTTTTTCCCTTCTTCTGTCCTTTGCCTCATCCCAGTTTTATCTTCCTGCTGAACAAATTCTTTTTTTCTTTTCACAGTACCTGTTGTAGTTTTCAGATTTTATTTATTCTTTCAGATTCTCATACAAGTAGGACAATACGGTATTTGCAATGTGTTTTATTTCACTTTCCAGTGCAGTTTCTACTTGCGTCCCTTTATCTACAAAAGCCTTGAATTTATCTTTTTCATAGCTGAGTAATATTTATGGAGATGGCTTCATGAAACCATTTATGTGTTCAAACCCACTAGGCAGTGTATAATAAATATTTATAGGTTTGTGTTTATCAATTATATCCCCCATCAACTAAGAGGAAGGAAAGGATAAAGGGTGTGAGGAACTGCTGTGATTTTCCAGGAAGACTCGGAGAGACAGTTAGGGCAGACAAAGTGTAAACAGTGGAGAACACAAGCAAATCTTAGTTTGTGAGGTAGGGTTCAGGTGGATTGAGACCTCCTTTGGTCTGTAGGTCCCAGAATTGTGAAGCACTTTCCGTTATGTGAAGCACACCTAAATAGATGATGACCAGTTAGTCCCCTTTACACCATTTGAATCTATCTTTCCAGCATCCTTGCCTGGACATTGACCTCTATGGAGAGTGATGCAAGTAAGCCATTTAGTGGGAGTTAGAGAGGAAGGAGTACAATGAATCTATCTTGGAATAAAAGTACAAAGAAAAAAGAAAAAATGATATGCCTGGTTACTTTTACAATACATTAATTTTAGAAGATCCTCCTACACTTGGTGAATTTCTTGGCCACTGTGCCTGTTTAATATTTCCCAGATGTGATATACAGAGGCAAGTGATTATCTGTTTGCCTATGTTCTCAAAGGACAAAACGAAAAGCCCAAATATATCAAACGAGGTAAGACAGCTTTATAGGAGAGAAAAAACAAGTGCAAGTCTGCAAGCTCTAGCTATGCTGCAAGAAAAGAAGAAAAAGAAATTTTAAAATGAAAAAGAACTCTAAGAATAGGCTATGCCTGAGAAATCGCCCTAAGGCCTGACAGAGGCAAGACCCAGTTGATGTACACATAACTCACATTTAGCCCTGAAAAGAAAATAATGGAGGCAAAGGGTAGATAAATTGCATAAAGCATGGTCAATAGCATTATAATAGCGCATTTCTCTGTCTTCATTTTTAAAAATGCACTGGAATTCCTGCAAGGGCAGACAGAGGTAGAATTTCACTCTCTTTTTTGTCTTACAGTCCACAATGGTGGCTTACACAAATTAGTCATAAAAGTTAACGCAAAATAAATGAGTGAATCATTTCGTGCCTTAGACTGCACTGTAAAACTCTGACTTACAATTTTAGAAAAATAATGAAACATTTATAGAATTCATATCATATCTTAGGCACTAAAACATGTCATAGAGAAGTTGACACTTGATCTGAGCCTTGACAATATAATTGGAAATGGGAGAAGGTGACCACTTAAGCAGAGATACCACTGTTCACGAAGGAGCTTTGGTAACAAGGGCCACTTATTCATCGGGAGTGGCTCCCCTGTTCAGTGATGTGGCGTAAGCCCAGAAAGGTAAGCCAGGACTAAGTAATGCAGAACCATGAGTGCCATGTGGGCATGGTTAGTTTTTAATCAATGGACCATAAAAAAGTCAGAGCAAGTTTGTAAAAGTACAAAAAGTGTATGAGGTCTGTCACAGCTGTGTCTGGATGTTCCCCCCAAAGCCTTGTGCTGTCATGAATGGGTGAGTATTTTAGAGGTGGCTGAATCTAGAGCTTGTGACTGGTTCATGGCTGGAATTATGGTTGTCAGTGCTACTTCTGCTACAGGGCAGGGAGCCTGCATGCAGCCTAAGGGAGGGAGGGGCCCGCTCCTCCCCCTTCCCGCTTGGTGAGCTGTTGCCTTCTGCCGCTATGAGCTGCTGCCCTCTGCCATACCAGCCTGTCCTGGAGCCAGCCGATTATGGACTGAAGCCTCTGCAAACTGTGGACTAATATATTGTTTCCGTCCTTAATCTTGGGCAGCAGGTATTTTGTCGCAGTCATGAGAAAAAAAAAAAAAAAATTGGGCTTTGTCCTTTGATAGGTTAGGGCTAACATTCTCAATTTTGAATAAAAGATCAAATACAAACTAGAAGACAAGTTTGGGAAGTACCTGCAGTTGTTGAGGCAAGAATAAGGTAAGATCTGAGCACCAATAGAGCTGAGGCACGACGTATAATGAGTGTGAACACAATCCATAGGTCTTCCAGGCAATATGAAATAAGAAGGCAGGGAGGTGTAATGACGAAGCCAAGTTTTGTTCCTGGGACCTGGCCATGCTCTCTGTGGAGAAGAACAGAAGAGAGTGGATTCTGTGGGAATGATCACGTCTCAAAATAAGGCCTGCTGGGTGTGACCTTCCTATACCCCTGTGCAGGAAGACACTCTGGGCCAGCTGGACCCTGAGAGCTTCAGGCCAGAAGGTGCTGGTGCTGAACACAGGTTTGACGCTTATCAACAAAGAACTAGAAGATGAGCCAGGAAGATGATCCTCTTGCAAATGTGGGTAGAAATGAAGCAAGACATCCTAAACTGAGCTCCAAAGCCAATAAGAAGAATGGAAAACAGGTGAGAGAACAGGATTCTGGGAGTCAGGAGAAGACACAGGGAAGAACTCACAAACGCCAAAGCATAGAGTCAAATTTCGGAGTGACTGAGTCAGTTGTCAGAATGATGAAAATAAAACCAGTTACCCTTGGAGTGAACACTTTGGACATAACTGAGTGCTGTCCTCCACTATTTTGAATTGGGAAACGAGATAGCAGTGGACTGTGAGAAATCAGTGCTGAAAGAAAAATGACAACCCTCTGCAAGGAAAAGAAAGAATAAGGTGAAGTTTGCAACTTGAGGTAGTGCTAGAGTCAAAAAAAAAAAAAAAAAAAAAAAAAAAAGCATTCTCCTGGCATCCTGTTTATGTCCTAGTCAGGGACCAGGGCAGAGCAGATCAAGGCTGGTCTTTTGTACCAATTCCTTGACTTTTGCTTGGTCCTCTTTCCAGATCCCTTTGTGCCCTGTGGACTCAGGCCCTTTTTGTAAGCCCTCCTGAGCTCTAGGCAAGAAAGACTGCAATTCCTCGCCATGGATCCACTCACAGGGAAAACCTGTGTGAAGATCGATTGGGAGACTGAGGGATCAGAGATGTGCTGGCGTTTTTATTATCTCTGCCCACCATGCCCAAACAGCTACAATTTCTGTTGAATTCAAAGGTCTCTCAACTTCGCAGATTTGTTTACCCACACATGAAGCAGGCAGAAACTGCTCTTGTTGGGCCCAGCTGGATGGCTCAGTGGTCTAAAGCCCCTGCTCGGGAAAGTTTGGGCGGCTTCAGGGACCGCGGTTCGATCCCCGGGAACCACATGCTGCTCCAGCCCTGCCCTCAGGGCAGGCTGAGCCGGCCATAAAAAAAAATTAATAAACAAAAGTTCGGAAACAAGGAAATAAAATAAATCTTAAAAAAAAAAAAAGAAAGAAAGAAACTGCTCTTGTTGTTCTTGTCTTGACTTCCTTTTGCCTCTAGCCATCCTCTTTTATTTCTAACTAGCTTTCTCGGCTTCTGCCTTTCTCTACTAGGCATTTCCCAACTGTTTTGAAAAATCCCACCTGACCTTATAAAGTTTTCATGGAGATGAGAAACTTTTTTGTGAGTCTTTTCCTCGGCAGCCAACCGCAATTTCCAAATGTTCCTTGGAAAGGAACACGTCTGCTTAACATTAGAGGTTTGGGGAGTAATTATCTAGAAGAGGAAGGATAGAATTTAAATTCTGGTTGAGCCTCCATTCAGTCTTATAAATCTCATGTAAGACAAAGCCAACACCGCTGATAAGTTATAGTTCATGGAAGAAATGTAGGTATCTATGGCTTCATGTGCAGCGCAGTTGATCCTGATTTTCCCATGACGCAAATGAAGTGAAAGTCTCACGAGTTACTGAGGTAGAACTGTTCATTTTTTTTTTTCCAGTCTCACAAACTTATTCTCTGTTTTTGAAACACTCTCTCTCACATTTCTACAAGTCAGTCTTTGCCTGTCTCAGAAAAGATTCCATATTACTCAGAGCCGTTGTCTGCCAAACTGAGGAGGCGTCCAGCCTCTGAGAGATAGACAAACATCAGCCCAGCGCACAGGGGAACCTCTGTTCTGGCTCCTGTCCCACAGGGCGCCCTCAGCCGGGCAGGTCTTCCAGCTGTGTCTGAAAGCGCAAGCCTCGCCCTTGCAGCAGATCTAGGAAATCACAGTCACTTAGGTGTGCTACGTTTCAGACATTCGGTGTCCTAAGACAGTGAGGTAGATGGAGCAGTTAGTAATTGGCCCCTGCCAATTCCCAGTATTTCTTCCTGTGATTAAGCAGCCTCACCGCATCTTTCTTTCGGGAGAATGAAGAAGCCAAAAGAAACCCTCCGGTCCTCGCTCCCTGGAATCTGATTTCCTGGGTAAGGGCACCCCCTGCTGATGATTCTGGTTTTATACTGATTACAACAGGTGACAAAATGCTTGGTTTCCTACTCGGGTATCTACTTCAGAGCTATGGCTAAGGCAGGCTGAAGTGTATCAACATAGTTTATTTCTTGTAAACATTTTTTATTTCACAATTAGAAATAAAAAGCATTATAAACAATGTGAAATTTCTAAACAAGATGATAGAAATTGAACAATAGCTGTTATATTGCATATTGTTATCTTCAGAGCAGTTGTTCAGATTACCAGGTACGAGCATGTAGAATGGGTCAAACAAAACGTTAAACATTAAGTTTTCCCTTCAAAAAAAAACCAATAGAAATTAGTAGCACCATTATAATGCCTAATATATATATATTTTTATTCCTCCTTTCTTTTCTCCTTTACATAGCACTTTCTTTTCATTTCACAATATCTATTGTAATGTCTAGATTTTATTTATTCTTTCCTATTCTTACACTGGGGAGAAAATACAATGTTTATGCATGTAGATCTGGTATACTTCACTTATGAGCATAGTTTCTAGTTGTATCCATTTACCTATAAAAGACTGAGGTCGTATTTCTTTATAGCTGAGTAATTCTCTAATTCTACCTGTTCCTCAGTTAATGGGCTTTTGAGTTGTTTCCAAGATCTAACTGTGGTAAAATGCACTGCTATAAACATGGGCACACATATATCACCGTCATATATATTTTCAGTTCTTCTGGAAAAATACCCAGAAGGGGAATAGCTGGATCAAATGGGACCACTAATCCTATTTTGTATTGTTTTGTTTTGTTTTCTTAAGGAATTTCCGCACTGATTTCCTCCGTGTCTACACTCACACCATTAGTGGACAAGGGCTCCTCTTTTCTCGCAGCCTTGCCAACATTTGTAATTGTTTGAATTCTTGGTGGTAGCCATTTTTTCAGGGATGACATGGAATGTCAGCGCTGCTTCAATTTCGAAAGACCAATGATAGCCGGGCATGGTGGCACACGCCTGTAATCCCAGCGCTCGGAGGTTGAGGCAGGAGGATTGATGTGAGTTTGAGACCAGCCCGGGCTACAAAGGTGAGCTCAAGAGCTCAAGACCAGCCTGAACTGCATAGTGAGACCCTGTCTCAAAAAGACAAAAAAAAAAGACCAATGATGCTAAACATATTTTTTATATTATTTGCCATTTCTGTTTTTTATCTGAAAAGTGTATATTTACCTCAGATGCCCACTTTTGGATTGATCTTTGAGGAAGGGAGCTGATAATTTTTCTTTCTTTATATTTTGTAGACGGAAGTCTTACTTGAGAAAAAAACTAAGGACTGTAATTATAGTCCTTAAAATCCTTTAGTCCCGTTGGCTAAAATTTTTCCCCAATTCATGGATATTTTTTTACACCTTGTTGATTTCTTTGGATGTGTAAACAATTTCCCAGTAAGTTAAGATACCAGATGCCTCTCTTGGCCTTTGAGGTATTTCTTGTGAAGCTTGGTTTTGCCTATCCTTACATGTTCAAGATTTCTACCTATTTTCTCTTCCATTATATTTAGTGTTTCTGCTTTCATAGATAGCTCTTCGATTCATTTGGACTTTAGTTTAGTGCACAGTGATAGACATGGGTGTAAATTTAGACTTTGGCATAAGGAAAGCCAGTTTTCATCACTATTTATTAAAGAGGCTTGCTTTCCTCCAGTGAATATATTTGGACCGTTTGTCAAAGATAGGATGGCTGAGTGTATTTGTGGTTGTATCTGCATCTTCTAATCTATTCTCTTGGTCCTCAGGTCTGTTTTTATTTGCCAGTACTATGCTGATTTATCATAGCAGTTTTCCAGTACATTTTCATGTCAGGGATTGTGATGCCTCTGGCTTTGCATTTATTACTCAGTATTGCTGTTGCTATTCTAGGATTCTGATGTGTCCAAATGAATTTTAGGAATGTTTCTCTAACTTCAGGTATGTTGACGATATTTTGATAGGGACTGCATGAAATCTCTATATCAATTCTGGAAGTATAGCTATTTTCACAATGTTGGTTCTGCCTATCCATGAGCAAAGAATATTTTTTCCACTTTTGCAAATCCTCTTCAATGTCTTTTTTCAGAGTAATATAAATTTTGTTGTATAAGTTTTTACTTCCTTTGTTAGATTGATTCCTAAGTATTTCTTGTTTTTATTTTTATTTTTTTGGATGTTATTCCGAAACATGTGTAATCCCTAATTTCTTTCACAGTGTAATTTTTGCTTGTGTTCTGGAATGATACTGATTTTTGAATTGACTTTCTGTTATTGTTCGTACCTAGGTATCCCCACAAAGCCTCATGTAAAACATGGGGCTGTCAAGCGCGCAGCTCCAGGGGTGGGGCCAAAGGACCAGGGCAGGGCTTGAGGGGCATGGCCAAGAGAGGCGTGAATCGTTAAACTGACAGCACGTGCTGTCAGAACCCCCCACCCCCCACCCCAGGCGGCCATTCCTTGGAAGTATGGAGCAAATCATCCTGGACATGGCAGTGTAGAGTCTCGAGGTCTTGCTACATAATTCACACTGTTTTAAATTATGAAAGCTCCAGTAACTGTGAGCTAAACAAACTTTTCCTCCCCTCAGCTTTGTGTCTGGTATTTGTCTCAGCAACAAAAGAAAATTAACTAAGACATTTACTATCCAGCTGGGCCACTGAATTTGGTTATTCAATCTACAAGTCTCCTTTTGTCTGTCTTGTTTAGATATACTGATCAATTCTTTTGTTATGATCGTCATTTCTTTTTTTCACTCATAGATTATTTCTGATCTCATTGTCCCTATAGCCCACTGGAGTTGATTCTTTACTTTATTTGCCTTCATTTAAGAAATTTCAGGTGTGTGACTTCCAAGTTCTTCTAAATCCTTGTTTGCTGAAATTGTTCTGGGTGAGCTGCAGAACTCAGATTGCATTTTACTCCTTATTATTGACATTTTCTGTTTCAAATTTTGTTTTTAAATTTTTTTCTACGATGATCCTTGTAAGATTCGGTACTAGTTAACTATATACAAATATCAAGGCCTCTCCAGGAATACTCCACTTCCTCTATATCCTTCATGTGTAGAAGATTCTTGTTTTGTATCTACCCCAAGATTCTACCTTCCTAATTGAGAATGGGATATTGGTTTTTGTTTTCAGCCTCTAGTCTATTAATATAGACTATTATTCCTATTATTATTAATATATAGACTAATATAGGCTATTGTTCCACAGCTTCCCAACATATTATGCAGGGAAAACAAGTGATTACAACACACATGACATCCTAGCTACAATAGTACAATAAGCATAGTTTAGAAATTGACTAAGTGTAGTAACTGTTGATTTTGTACTTTAGAACATAAGTGTAAAGCTGATAGAACAGAACCAGTTGTAAATTATGTGTTTGTATGGAAAGCATTTCCCATTGTTAGAGTGTCTCTACCATGGGTTCCTCCAGTCAAACCTGTTGCCATGTCCGAGGTGCTTCTTACACTGGCTGCCTGACCTGTGGCGTACCAGATGGATCAGGCACCATGATTCCTCTAGACCCAGAGCTCCCAAGGCTCACCAAGGCTCAGTGTTTCAGTTACTCTTCTCTCAGTGCTGGTACAAATACCTGACACCAAAAATGAAGGCAGGAAAGATTGATTTAGCTCATAGTTACTGGAGGGTTCAGTCCATAGTCAGCTGGCTGCAAGGCAGCGCAGCACAAGGCAGAGAGCAACCTTCCATGGTGGTGGCAAAGCACATGATGAACCAAAGGAGGAGAAGCAGTAACGATGGCCACAGAGAGAAAGTCTGTCTCTCGTAAATTGCATCCAGGTTATCTGCCTGAGGCTGAGAGAAGTACTCACATCCATAATCCCAGTAATACTAAAACCCATAATCCCAACCTTGGAACCCCCATAATCCCAGGGCACCATGAGTTAATCACAAATTCTAGAAGCCCCCAGCTCATGAGGCTTTAGGGGGACAACTAGACACAAACCATAACACTCAGGATTGCTCCCACAGTGTTGGTAAGGTAGGAGGTGAAGTCTCCCCGCAAGCTGCTCTTATCAGCACAGGTTAAATATAATCATTTTCCCTACAGAGCTGTTCGTCTGTCACTTCATTGTCGGCTCCAAAGTCTCATCTGTATGCTTCTTCACTTATCTATCATACCACTTGCTACACAGTAGGAAGTATATCAATATGCTAAAGAAACGTCTTTTAGTTTATTATTTCAATAACAACCTACCTAAAGATGGATTTTAGTAATTTTCATCTTAACCCTACATAGAATTCAGTATTGTTCATGCATAAATGTGTGTACAACAATGTCAAATAATTTCTTGCTACTTAACATGACCAAAGTAGTGTTTTATGGAATTTTGTGTTCTAAAATTCATACCATTTTATAACTCTAAAAATGGATTTAGAATCTTAAACATACATTTGTTCTTAGTCAGTCCCTGTTTGAGATAATAGTAAGCGTGTCTTTTTCTTCCTCTGTTATGTCTCTGCTCTGTCTTTCCTCTTTGCCGAATTTCCGGTTCTGGCATTATTGAAGCTCTGCTGATGTTACAGCTCTCTTTCTCACCCACTTTTCAGCAAATCACTTTCTCTTTTGTGTAAAAGTGCACTTGCTTCTCTCCTCGAATTCCATTCAACACCATTTCATTTACAACACTGAAAACCTGCAAGCAAAGCCAATACCCAAATGACAAGGATCTACATGCCTCTGTTTACAGAAATTAGTGTCCTTTCGTGCGATGTAATTCTTAGCAACCACTAAGAATGTCGGTTCATAGGCAGAAAATAGTATTAAGTAAAGAGCAGATTTAAACACAGCAAATGCAATCCTGTTTTTCTCAAATATATGTTTAAGCAAAGGCCAAAAGATAACAGAAAAATGTGAATGAGATATGTGGCTAACGTGTGAAGTGTCCTTTTATATTTTCATACCCCCTTCATACACTGTGCTGACTTTCACAAAGAATGAATTATTAATTTAAAGCTTTAAAACTTAATTTTAAGTGCTTTCTTATGTCAAAACACACAGTTGTCTTTTAGGGGTCATTGAACAGGCTGGATTTGGTTCTGTGCTGGTCGGGCCCACTGGGCCCCTAGCTCTGATTAATAATAAGTCTATGGAATGAACAAAAATTATACTAAAAAAATAAAGCCACACTCACAACCACACTCTTCTGGCAGTCAATCATAGACTATGAAAGACGTTCCGGCTACTGCCTTGTATGAAGAATTTAAAAGATGGGTACAGGGCCCGGCGGGGTGGCTCAGTGGTCTAAAGCGCCTGCTTGGGGAAGCTTGGGCGGCTTCAGGGACTGCGGTTCGATCCCCGGCACCACATGCTGCGCCAGCCCTGCCCTCGGGGCGGGCTGAGCCGGCCATAAAAATGAGTGAATAAACAAACAAAGGTTCTGAAACAAGAATAAAAATAATAAATATTTAAAAAAAAAAGATGGGTACAAAAAATGCAGAGATCAGACTTGGGTCTAGGTATAATAAATCAATCTCATCTTATCGCTAGACTTCAAGATACAAATTCTTAGATGTCCTCCAGGAAAGAAAACAAGCTGTGGTGACTAAAGTTTTTGGGGGAAAAAATAGCAGAAAAGAAAGACCGGCTGAAAGCATACGCGGTTCTCTTCCCACTGCAGGGCACATCAGGATGCCTTTGTCATGAGATTTCTTAGATTGTACCCAGAACAAGCAGTGCCTGCGGTCTTCAATGGCTCTCCTTCTCTTCTCTGTCCCTCTCTGATGTCATTATTTCGCTGAGCCCTAGGGAATGTGGTGGGTGCGTATGTGTTCCAGGACAGTGCTATCCGACTTGGCATCTTCATTACTGTAGACAAAGAGAAATACTGAAGGACTGAAGCAGCTCAGGGGAGAAGATTTGAATGGCCTTATGTCCCCAGTCAACTAACTGTCCTGTCCTCAGCAAGCCAATGACTATCTCAGTTCTCTGCTAGCACACATTTCGAAGGCGATCTTCCTTCCACTACAGAAAATAGACTCCTTAAAATGACAAGGAGGAGCTCAGCAGGAAGGAGACACTCAGCCAGCTACTCAAGCTAGGAAGCCCAGGGCCCCCAGTGAGCCTCGTGTCAGAGAACACTACAAATCTGATGTTGCCAAATTCTTTCCTGAAACAACACATTTCATTCTCAAGATCCTGGGGTGCAGCTTGGTATTCTGCTCATTTCACAGCTGATGGAGTCCTATTTTAGAGAGAATAAATAATTTGCCCAAGCCCATGATCTAAACTTAAACACATCCTTATCAAGACTGCCCTCTCCATCTCATTAGAACAGACAGAAAAAGTTACTATGAAAGGATATATATGTCAAAGTGGGACAATGACTGTGTCCCTAAGAAGTAGTCACCCTAGGGCTTAGTTGCAGCAAACAAACTTGAGGTAAGTTCACAGATACTACTCAGTTGATAGCTCTGAGGATTTTTATTGTCCATGTGCCAACACTGGGCAACTGTGGAACTCATATATGTACTTTGTAGAATTTTCACATTTATAGCTATCCTCACCAGCTCTTATCCCTCTTTTATTTCACATTTATCTTCATGACACCTCTCTTCAATTTTACTAACAAAACCCATCACCTAAAATGCCAAGGAACTCTTTGTTCTAAAACACAAATCAGCCAAAGTGAGTAAGTCAATTAATACTAGTGTGGCAATGAACAAGAACAGTTTAGGAATGGGAAAATAGGGTCCTTATTTGGGGGAGGATAAACCTTATGTAACAGATGTAGAGGAAAACAATTCCCTTAAGATCATGTATGAATCCAACATATGTTAGTGTCTCTAATATGTCATGAACCATGCTAAAAATTCTTAATACAAACATTAAACACACAATTCCCCTGCTCTTCAAGCACATTCCATCCAGAGCAGGAAACTGAATTTTATTAAGCAAAAGTTTCAGAGAGAAGAATCTCAGGCCACCAAAAGGTAGGATTTGGGTGAGTGATGCTGTGGAAAGCTCTCCAGAAAAGTTAATTCTGATACTAGTTCTTGGAGATATGAATGGTTGAACCCAGTGGTTGTTCTATTACAAGCATTAAATGTTAGGAAGGAAGTTATTTTAAAAACTGAGAAAGTGTCACTCACTCAGGAAGAGAGGCATAGTTCAAATCTCTGGATGTGATGACATGTTTGGGAAATAGAGACAAAGCAAAACATGAGGAAATTAGGAAAAGGTAAAAGACACCAAGTACGAACCCTCAGCAAAAGTTTTCAGGGCTTCAGGTCAAAGGTGGGACAGACACTGAAAAGGGTGAGCCAGGCAGTGCACGACCCTGCAATAGTTTAGGAATATTACCCTAAAATTATACTATGCACAGTCTATGAAAGAACACAGGAAATGCTTTGCCATCCTGTTAAGTAAAGTGCCAATGTAGAATTATGTGCATATATAAATTATAAATGTGATGTTGCAGTATTGTCAGAAAGAAAAGTCAAGACAGAAAGATTATACGAATGGGAAATATCTAAGATGTCAGTAATGACTGAATATTGAGCCAGAGTAATGATTAAACTAATCCAATAAATGCATATTGTATATGTTTAAATTTCATTTTTAAAACTGTGTAAAGCTCCATTGCACTCTATGTAAAGAACTGAAAAGCAAAGTGAGTTTGTCACTTTTATTTTATTGTGTGTGCGTTAAAATTTAATGTTGCTGCTCCAGACTGAAGTGTCTTGAAAAGAAGTCTTTATTCATAGAGAATTTAGTCTTGTATTTGAAACTAAAGGTTCTTGTTGTCAGTGTTGTATGTCTGTAAATGATCTAAAGAGTGAATTGGAATCATAATTTTTGAAGTGAGGCAGGATAGGCTGTTTACTCGGACGTGGGCTTATTTCCAGATGTCTGCTGTCTAGGATGTGGCCTGGGTCATCATGATGATCCCCAGCTGCATGGATGCTCCCGTGGGTGTGGAAACCACAGCAGGCTCTTTGGTTACATGTCAGCCTAATTAGTTGCAGTTAGTCATCCACACTGAATATTCATGGTCTGCGAAGGATCTCCCAACCAAGCCATGCTTGTATATTTGGTAGTTTCACCCCCAGCTTCATCGTTCTCTGAGGATGGCTTAGATTACATTCCCCAAAAGCAGTTCCTAACATGTCCAGATGCAAGGGTCTCTCCAACTTCCTCTCCTGTTGTACAGAGCTGTGACTGTTCCACCATTTTTTCCTTTTCTCTGCCTGGAAATAGGTGATTCATCGGAAAGTTTACGAACTGTATTCCAAGTGCCACTCCTTGGGCTTGTTTATGCTCTTAAAACAGACAAAACATCCAGTTTTCAAAGCACCATTTATCAAAGATGCTCTTATCTCCAGTGCATATTGTGACCTCTTTGCCAAGATCAAATGGTGGAATTGCCCAGGTCATATCTGCAACGTCTGTTCCATTCTATTGATCAAAATGTGGATGATAGGGGTGGGAAGGGAAAGAAAAGAGATTAGAAATGCAGTGCAGATGTGTTCTGTCCATGCACCACTTCCACACAGGAATGTACACACGGTATGCTGCAATCAGGTGCTAATAAAACGAAAATCAGGAACCCCCGATGTTCTTTTCTGAGTGTGCTGCTATTGTGTCCTTCAAAACAAGCATAGGCTTTGACAAGCTTGTAAAATAGCCCTGAGCTTGATGCTTAATTTTAATTTTTCAACACATATCATAGAGGAGAAGGAAAAATTTTCATTTGTATGATGTGTTTTGCTTCCTCAAGCTCCCCAGTAGTGACTCACCCCACTCTAAGTCGAAGGATGAATGTCGGGGACACCGTCTGGAGTCTGGGGCTCTACTCCCGCAAGGACTTCAAGGTCCAAAGCTCTCCTTCCTCAGCTCAATTCCAGCTCCACTGAGCACTTGATCCTTCTCAGACATGGCAGTGCCTTGTGGCAGTCAGTCCCCTCCTGGTGAAACGCTGTTCCCCAGAGCTCTGCATGGTCTCTTCCTATGAGACTCTGGTTGCTTTTGTTGATCTAAAAGTGAGGGTTTCTCTGACCATATTATTTAAAACAGTAACATCTCAAGCACCCTTTTCCTTCTCATGGACTTTTGATATTGATTGTCTTCATCTTCGCTGATAGAGGTCAAACTCCATGAGAGCAAAGACTGCTGTAGTTTTTGTTCCCAGTTACCTTACACATGTCTAAAACCATATCATCACATAGCTTATGCTTAAGAAATACTTATGGCAAAAACACACCAATTTAAATCTGGCATGGTGATGCACACCTGTAATTCCAATACTTGGCAGACTGAGGCAGGAGGATCAGTGCAAGTTCAAGACCAACCTGGGCTACAAAAGTGAGCTCAAGGCCAGCCTGAACTGCATAACAAAGCCCTGTCTCAAAAAGACCAAAAAAAAAAAAAAAATATTTAAATTGGGAAAGCTATTTCAAAGGTCAGTACTTGCTAAGCACAAAGTAAATAAGATTTAATTGGAAGAACAAATGGTGAATCTAGGTATAGTCAAATTTTATTTCATAGCTCAGAGTAAGGAAAATAGTGCATTTCTCTGAATTACTGAGGATAATTCATAAGAAAGAAGAAGTACAAGTAGTTTGACAAAAAGTACAAAGCAATTCAGTCTGACAAAGCTAACACCAGCTCTAACACAGGTAGTAGGAGATTGTATCAGCAAAGATCTAGCCTTGGAATTTTATTATTTAGGAGCAAGGGATTTCCCTTCCACTTAGAGGATGGGAGATCAGTGACCAAATTCATCCTGTGTCTCTTAGTAGTTAGGACTGAGTTATCACAAATGGAATATATCTGACTTAGGATATTTAAAATCTGAATTTCGTTATGGTAGGAAAATTATAAAAGAGTAGAGATATTACCACTTGAGACTAAGTACCTGTAGTGGTTGGCCAATTGTGTCAACTTGAGAGGCTAAAAACTTAAGGTAAATCAGCGTGGCAATGCCACATGCTAGGTTTGGTGGTCTCTCCCTAGAGTGGCTCATCAGTTAAAGGATACACAAGGGAACTGAGGAAGGATGGAGCATTCCATTTCCTCAGAGGAGCTCTGGTCTTCACAGTCAGCTTGGACGTCATCTCCTGGCTTCTAGCGCAGACTCTTCGGTCTCCATCTTGGATCCTTTAGCCTTCTGCTGTAGACTCATCAGCTTTCCATAGCAGACCATCAGCCTCCTGATACGGACTTGCATAGAACACTGCAGTGAGCTCCAGACCTTGCCCTGGATCCTTCAGTCCCCAGTGTGCAGACGCCTTCTACACATTTCCTCAACTGACTCTGTGGCTGATCATTATAACCTAATTTTGTAATTGCTTATACATTTGTACATCTTGTTTTATATCTGTTCCTCTAGTAAAACCTTCACTGATACAGTATTTAAAATGACTGTCTAATAACAGGGTGGAGACTGGGTTCCACGATATGCACCTGAAATCCCAGCTACAGAGATAACGGAGGCCCAGGGATCACAAGTCAGAAAGCCAACTCAGACAACTTACTAAGTCTCTGTATCAAAATAAACATGAAAAGAGCTAAAGATATAGCTTGGCATGCCCTAATTTCTATGCTTAATATAAAATGATAGATGATAGATAGATAGATAGATAGATAGATAGATAGACAGATGATAGATAGATAGATAGATAGATAGATAGATAGATAGATAGATAAACAGACAGTTGGACTGACTGACTGACTGACTGGTGAGGATTTGGGGCTCCTTGCAATGAAGATGTCACCCTCTTGCTATGATTATGAAAAGTATCGAGAAGACATCGACGATGTAGGAACTAAGGTTTATCTTGAAAGGTTCTGTCAAGTGAAGTGTGTAGAAGTGAAGGGAGAATTCCCAGAAGAGTGTAGCTACCCAGCTGCTGTGAGCAGGAGATACAGTTGATGGCAGGACACTCTTCCTGTCACCAAGGCTCACCTGGAACTGGAAAATCCCTAGGGATAGAAGATCCATTGCCAAGATTGGGCAGAATATGATTCTCAAGTGGAAAATCACAATTTAGTATTGTGTGGATAACACAGTTGGGAGAAGAAATTTTTAAAAGGTGATGTCTACCACTCTCAAAAGGACAAAAATCTGGGGCTGAGCACTACCTCAGGAGGCTGCACACAAGAAACAGAAAATCAACTGAAAGTTCCCCTCACCCCTATTCCTGTGTGCTTGTTATTACATGACACAGAAAATTAGGATGCTGCATTCAGTTTTAAAGAGCTTTGCCTTGAATTATTGCCTATCCTAAGGTTGGACCCCACTGAGTTTGAATACCTTAGAATAAGTATCCACAAGGCCTCAGCTAATATGCATTTGTTTTTTCCAGAAAATACTATGAAAAGAGATTATTGGCAACTTTCCTTATGGAGTATGGAAAAATATTTTTCAGATGAAAGAGTATAATCTAAAGAAAATTTTGATTTTGAAAATACAATATGATTTGCAATTACTTAATTCTTCCTATGTGCATGTATTCACCAAGATACATGTTTCTTGAGTTTAAAAAGAAATAAATTGAAGGATCAGATAAATCTATTTTTATTACATACGGTACAGCTCCCAAAATAATTTTAATGGACAAATCTGCGAGGAGAAAAATCTGAAATTTCTGTCAAAAAAAGGGAATAGGTATTTATGCCTACCTAATAATGCCTGTAAATAGCATCAGTACCCTTGAAAGAAAAAGATGAATGAAGCTTCTAGACCTGCACTGTCCAACATGGTAGCCCCTAACCACCTGTGACCATTTTAATTTTCATTAAGATTTATTGGTGCATGTTTGCAGTACATCACAGTTACATTTCTTGTGTGAAGTCTGCACACGTGCCTAACACACGTTGATGTTTTTCCTTCCCTTCTTCCCCCATCCTCTCTCTCTCTCTCTCTCTCTCTCTCTCTCTCTCTCTCTCTCTACCTCTTGATCCCTGTCCCATTTGAATAGACCTTTCTCAGTAGCACATTAGGGTGTTGGCACTGGAATACATACCAGGAGACCTGATTGTTTTCCTTGGGGTAGCAAAACCAATGGTAATATTTAACAACTTCAGTTACTCTTAGACTTGGCACACATTTTCCACCACAGTCTCGCACCCCCATTTCATCTTTCCTAACATAATCTCTCATCACATCTGATTTTGCATAGAAGAACACGCTGCTCTGGCCTGGATCCTCTCAGCGACACTTCTTGGCAAAATGGCAGAAAGTGGCACTTAGAAGAGCTGAGTGGATTTTTTGCTGAATCTGATATTATCTTTCCAATTAAAAAAAAAAAAAGAAAACCTACATTGGCACCTTGTTTACAGAAAAAGTACTAATAAAAGAGAACTTAATGATCTCCAATAAGAATGAATCAAACTATTGACTGTGATAAGAATGGCTCAAATCAAAGTTTTCTAGCACTTGCTCATTGGAGAAAAAATCTCAACACAGCACTTCTCTTCTTGCTGTCAGTGAACAGCAGATTCTCTATTGAGACACAGCTGCTAACTCATTGTTCATGATGTTTAGGAAAGTGTGCTTGATGACACATATGTCCTGGTTGTATCCCAAGTGAGTGTGAATATGTGAAACGGCCCTCTGTGAAGCGCTGGAAATACAGATAGTCCAAATTTACATACGCTTTCAGTATAAAGCCCAGAGAAATATCAAGATTTAGCACCAGGCTGGGGAGATAGCTCAGCAGTCCAAGTGCCTGCCCAGTAAGCACAACACCCTGGGCTGAGTCCCAGCTGCCACAGGCCATGCTGGCCGAGGTGCCACGCTGGCCACTGAAACTGCTTGTGGAGCCTGCCTGCATGCACTGGGGAGGCTGAGACTGGAGAGTCACTACAAGTCTCAGCTGTGTAGTGAGGCCATGTACGAAATAAATAAATAAAATGTAATACAAAAAATCCATATGCATTCAATAATTTTATGAGTCCTATCAAATAATTTTGATAAATTCAATGACACTATTAAGGTTCACTTTAACTGTTTCTCACAGTTTTCTAATAAGTATTTATTAGTTACACATGTGGCTTGTCTTTCTTTGTTAGCATCTTACGGTGCTGGCGTAGAAAAGCCAAGGGAAAGACCCTTGAATACAACGTACAAGTTACGCTATAAGAAAGTTAGCACTGATAGATCAGAAATGTCAATAAGCAAGTAAGATACTCTGAGATATTTATGAAATGACATTGAAGGTTTTTAAAATCCCTTCCTTATAATTGATCCAAACTCTGCATTTAAATTCTGGGCCTGGAGGCCAGGTGTGGTGGGGCATTTCTGCAGTCTTCACTCTCCTGCGAGGACAAGAGACCCACAGGATCCCCCAGCCTGAGCAACTTAGTGACTCAGCAAACATGCTGTCTCAAAGTAAACACAGATGACACCCAAGGTGAAGGCTCTGGATTACATCTCTTGTACTGCAAAGGCGGAAACAACCTAGACTTTCACTCACTGCACACAGAGTGAAATGAGACAAAGGTAAGAGGAATGGCGGATTGTGGAAAGAGAATACCAGATTTGTCTGGACCTAGTGACAGCAGAGACGATGTTCTCGGCCACCTCAGGGTAACATTTCAAGAAAATAATAATAAGATTAAGAAGTTAATATTGGAAACTCAATTAAATTGCTTTTCAACTACAGGAGAAAATTTCTTAGCCAACTTTCAGCCAAACAACCTATGAGATTGTCCTGCACTCTCATTTCTTCGCTGAAGTTCTCTAGAAAGCATGAGGACTACTCCAGCAGCAAAACCAGATTAAACTTTCAGTGCCCCATCTATCCCTCTTGTTGCAGATAATCAAATTTAACCTTTAACTTAAATCAGGAAGAGCAGACAGAGCACAGAGCACAATCAATAAAAGTCTAGGCCACCTGGGTGTGTTATCATGCAAAGCTCTTTCGTACCATCATCCCTACATGGCAATAAGAAGTGAGCAGAGAAAACTACTCTTGTTAGGAAATAGAGTGATAGGAGATTGGTCTTTATTTGCTTCAGTAATAAGATTCCTAGAGTATCTGAACCTTAAAGAGAGCCCAAATCTTTTATACCAGCAACACAGAGATAATAAAAATAGGTTGACCTCCCATGTTACAGAGCCCACTTTTTGAAAAATCACTCTCATGGCTGTGTCTAGATATCCACCCAAAGCCTCACACAGTCATGGGTGGGGATATTTGAGGAGTGGCTGGATCTAGAGTGTGCGACTGATTTGTGGCTCAATGCTAGGACTGAGGGTGGGGGGGTGATTACTAAATCAGTCCACTTGTTGGGTTGGCCCTGCTCCAATCCCAGGGGACTGGATACACTACGAGGAACCGAACTTGCCTTGTCTCTCCTTTCCCTTATTGCCTTTGCTGTCTTGTAGGTGCCATCACCTGTCCTTCTCTGCCATGCCACCCTGCCTTGGCGCCAGCCAATTACGGAGTGAAGCTTCCGAACACTGTAACTCAAACGTCTTCACACCTGTAGCTCGGGTTGTCAGGTATTTAGTGTGAGCAATGAGAAAAGTATCTAAAGCAATTATCGCTCAGGAAAATGCCAGGGCCCACCAAGGGCTGTGAGGAGGGCTGTTTTCCTGGGAAACCTGTGCTTCCAAATACTTCTAGGCATTTGTCCACACAACTGCTATACGTTCTCCACATTCTCCTTTTCTCCATAAACATCCCACGATAGCTACTGCCCTGTTTCTACTCCATCCCTGTATAGTGCAAGTACAGGAAGATGTGCAACTTTTCTTTGGATTTTGTGCATCACTGGACCAAAATGAGGTACTTTTAGGCTCATTCAAAAGCACTACACATCTCCCAGAGAACTTGGACTTGAATGTGGGAACTTAAGACTTTATGGATGCTTTCTTTAAGAATGGAGATCCTAGAGCTGGTGAAATAGCTCAGTATCTAAGAGCCTGCTCAGGCAAGCAGAGGGGCTGGATTGGATTCCTGGTATTGCACGCCATGCTGGCCCTACACTGAGGTGTGCTGAGCCAGCAACCAAGTCTGGGTGTGGTGGCGCATGCCTGTAATCCCAGCACTGGGGAGACTGAGACAGGAGCATCACTACCAGTCCAAGCTGCATGGTGAGACCCTGTACCAAATATATATATATATATATATATATATATATATATATATATATATATATATATATATACACAGAGATACTGGAAGGAAGATTTTATGTGCAAGGATTAGGGAATACAATGATAATTCAGGACAGAATTCCGCTTACTCTTTGCAGTGACTGAGGCAAGATTGCAAAGCAAGCTATCATGCTATGATTTTTAAAACCTAGTAACTAAAAAGTGATGATGAGTTGTTTCTCAGGCTGGGGAAATCCCTCCCACCCTACACGACCCTTTGTACTGTAATCTTGCCGCTTCTCCTATCCACTGTGTAAACCTATCTTCCTTCCCCTTTACCTTGCAAGCCTTGTTATTTGCTACAGTGCACTAGAACACGGTGGCAGTGTGATTTCTTCACCCACATCATTCAACATATGACAAGTTCTACTTTTCACTTCTTGTCTGACAACTGGCGTATGACACCCGGGAGTTACTCGACGGTGATAAGAAGACACATGGAAAGAAAGGCCATTAAGGTACACAGGACAGCATCTCAGTGGGCTGTCAGCACCAGACTCCAAACATGGATGTCTCGGATTTTCCAGGCCAACATACATCCCAGTGGACCTGTCCAAGCAGGAACAATAAAGTGATTACAATCTTAACCTACACTGTTATTTCACAGTTTTTACCTGGCTGTACCTGTACACATGAGATCTTATGAACTAAAATGCCAAATTCAATTTTATTTATTTATTTATTTATTTGTATTTTTTGCGGGACTGGAGTTCGATCTCAAGACCTTGCGCTTGCCAGGCAGGCACTTGTGCAATGGAGCTATCTCCCCTGCCCGCTAAATTCTATTCTAGATATCTCAACTCTTTTGAGTTCTAGACTGGAGTTTTCCCGCGCTTGGCATCTTGGCTCATACACTCTTCTACACTCTTCCACTCTGTCCACTTCTAGTCCACTTGTACTACAAGCAAATCACTGCCCCTGTTCTCCACCAAACTCCATTCCGATCCCAGAGGTTCATGCAGCTCACTGCAAAGGGCACATGTGAGGCCCTGGAGGCAGACTTGGGACTGTGGGGATAAGGAATGCTAGGGTCTTGGACACAGACATGAAAAGCAGGACATGGACTGGTTAGATAGGCCTAAAAGGCTCTTTGTCTCTCCATCCACATAAGCAAGACTGGAATCAAGTCAGTGCAAAACTATGATATCATCCAGCTGGATTCAAAAGGAATCACACTGATTAATAGATCTAGTCAATCTCTTTCAATAATCCATTCTACTCTTTTCTTTTCTTTTCTTTTATAATGATGTAATTTTTAGTGAACTACTGCATGGGAATTCAGCTGCAGGGCACTTTTTAAAGCCTTCCTTTCAACTAGATAAAACAATTATGCTGAGACCATGTATGCAAATTAAAAGTCATACTACTACATGTAATAACTCAGACATCTGTCCTCTCTCCAAATTTGCTGCTGGCGAAAATATGAACATAGTGGCAAGATGGGACCAATCTTCTAATGATACTAGTTGGACCACCAGAGCAGCTAGGTAAATGGAGGTGCCCTAGGGATTATTGAACTATCCTGTCAGCCTTAAAATGCTAAGCTAGATTTTTCACTTATAGAGCTAAAACCTCTCTCTTAATTAAGTCGTTGATGTTTTAGCTTAAATCTTCATACTACCAGAGTCATCTTTGTACTTGTATAACAATCAAGTCTGTCATTAATTGAAAAAATGTATCTTCAAAAAGAAAGTTACTGCTATATGCAAATTCAGTTAAATGCCCTGGAAAGGCTCTATAAAGTTTAGTATAAAAAAAGGAGAGCCACTGAATTAGTTGAGAGTGAAATCATTGCAAAGATGACGGAAATGAAGGAATCATAAAACTATATGCTGAGTCTGCTCTCAACTTCACAAGTATCTGCAAGTTTTTTCCATACATTAAAGATACAAAGCCACTGAAGCTAGAAAACTTTTAAATGACTTATAGGTATGGATTATTCAAGAACAAGGAGACAGAACTGAGAAGAGCAGACATACCTCAACGGAAAAAGCTTCATTCTACACCTAAAATTGACTAACTCCTAATACAGTTAGGAACTGACTAATTCCTAATAGGTTCAAGTTAAGCAACATATAAGGGCCTTCAGGCTTTAAATAACAATTCCTCAGATAGGACCTGAACATGTGAGAAGGCTTTTATTACACACAATTATAACCACAACAATTGCACAATAGATATAGACACATTTTGATTTCAAGCAGTGGACTACCACTAACTATAACTTCATTGTTTAAGTTTGAAAAACTGTAGGTACAAATATTCTAGAGAAAACATCCTTTCCAATAAAAATCATCTGATGTGTTTGTTGTTGTTGTTTTGTTTTTCTGTAGGGGTTATTTTTGCTTTTAGAAACTAGTCCCTTTCTATTTTCAAAACTACTATTCACAGTTCTCACTAGTTGCTTTGTAAGTTTCTCCAGCCATGTGGTTAATTTACTCATCATGGTGGGCTTTAAACATGCCTTGGACCAGCGAGATTGCTCAGTGGCCTAAAGCGCCTGCTTAGGCAAACAGGCAAAGTGCAGGGGCCACAGTTCCATCCCTCGCCCCCTCCACAGCTCATGCGCTGTGCCCACCACACCCCCAGGGTGGGCTGATCCAACCACAGAAAAAAAGTCTTGACTCCTGTTGTAAAGATCCACCCACAAATAGTCCCTGCATCTGCCCTGAGCCCTATTCTTACGTAGAGCTAAGCACACGTCATTTACTTTCCAGTGTGTCATGAAACCCAGTGACAAGACCATTCCTTCAAAGACCTCTGAAATAGTGACTTACTAAAAGATTTCTTGTCTTAAAGTGCAAGGGAAAGCAAAGCATAGGTAGCCTTTAGGTAAATCACTTAATAATTTATTAGTATAAATCCCTAAAATAAACCCTGTGCAACGTATTTCTTCATCCTGTCACATTATCCAGTCCTGATTTCGTTAGCTCACATTTTTAGCTGTGAGAAGCAAGAAGCTGGGCGTGGTGGTGCACGCCTGTAATCCCAGCACTTGGGAGGCTGAGGCAGGAGGATCGGTGCAAGTTCAAGACCAGCCTGGGTTACAAAAGTGAATTCAAGGCCAGCCTGAACTGCATAGTGAGACCCTGTCTCAAAGAGACAAAAAAAAAAAAGAAGCAAGAAATCACACTAGTGCATACATTCTAAGGCCAAACCATGTGTCTACGACCTGCAGAGCCATCGCCCATGGCTGCTTTGATATTAGCTACATTACCAACATGCCCCTGTCCTCATTAAATGGCATCATCCTGACTGCCACTGAGCCTATTTTACATAAAGAAAAAAAATATGTGTCATGATTTCAGGATCACATCTAGAATTTGTTCAGTATTCACTATACATGATAATTCTGAGGCTCTAAATTCTTCCTAAATATTATTCAAAAGGCATCATCATAGAACAATGGAAAACTATAGCAATGCCATCTCAAAGGCATGTGTGAATAATATTTGTTTTGTTTTGTTTTGTTTTTTGTGCAGGGTCTCACTACACAGCTTGGACTGGTAGTGAACCTTCTGCTTGTAGTCTTCCTAGTGCTGGAATTACAGGCATGTACCACCACACCTGGAGTCCAACGCTGGCTCAGGGCACCCGGAGGGCAGGACCAGTATGGCATGAGCTGCCAGGGATCGAACCCTGATGCCTGCGCTTGCCTAAGCAAGTGCTTATCCAGCTGAGCTATCTCACCAGACCTGTGAATAACATTTGAAGAAACCAAGCTAAAACACTGGTAGAGTGAAGATTCAAATAAGATTACTTTAATGATCTATTTTAAAGTTAGCTTTATCTAAAACAAGTGCCTCATTAAAAAAAGAAAGAGGAAAAGAAAAAAAAGTAATGTTTATGGAAAGTGTTAATGTTTAACTGTTTGATCAATCTTATATACCTATATCTATTAATCTAAACTGATCTGATGATGAAAATATGTAATATAACCATTGTTAAATTTAAATGTGTATTAAATCATTGCACATGTAATTAGTTATATTAAAGAACATGTATGCTCCAAACAATTAAATGATAATAATAATAAAAATAAAACAAGTGTCTAGTGCGCTAAACTGACGGCCAGTGGTCAACTTCTAACACCCAGCTGAGCTTGACCAGCACAGTGCCTGTTGGCTCGGGCATCATCGAGGGTGATTGCCAACAAAATCAAAAGTAGAAGTGGAAGAGAAGAGATGCTGAGGGAGCCCTTGGTTCACTTGGGCTGTCGGCTTTCCTGAGGAGCTTGTCCTTCTGACTTGCCGGCTGAAGTTGGCTGTTGTCATTGTCGGGAGAGCTCGGGGACTTGCTGTCGCTGAGAACGGCTGTGGGTGAACTTCGGGGCACCCTGCTCCTCCATTTGAGCATCACTTCCCGGCTCCAGGCGGGAAGATGATGCGCCGTGGCATGATCGGAGAAGCTTGGCCATGGGTTTCCTGACACAGACCTGGCTGTTCTCATCATCTGCGGAGCTCAAGACCTGTCACGGGGATGGCTCTGGTGCCTTTCAGGGGAGCCCTGGTTTGTACTTGGAGCATCATTTTCTGGCTCCAGTGCAGCTCCCTCAGCTGCTGTCACAGATCCTTCATCCTGCTGGCATGGGCTCTCTAGTTTCCACCACAGTCCTTCGGACCATCTCTGTGCAGGAGATGTCTACATGAGACTTTGTCATGGGCACTTGGCCTCCAGCGGGGCTTGTGAGAGGCATTGCTATGGGCTCGAGGTCTTCAGCTGCTCTCATGTAAGACATTGGGATCCAGATCGTCAGCTGGATTCTTTGGGTCATTAGTGTGTGGACAAATTTCCTGTGCTTTTGTACCAACATTTTTTGGTGAATATTGCAAAATAATCTTATAATTATGTGTCCTGTATTAAATCATTTTCCTTGTAAACCCCAGGCTACACCATTTAGGATTCAACTCTCCAGTAGATTACTCAATAACATATTTTCTTACTAAATTATCTGACTCATTTTTCCTGGTACCAATCAAATATGTGAATAAAAAGCCAAGTGAGGGTAATTTAACAGGAAATGTCTATTCAGGGACTATTTACAGAGCACCACCCACTGCCCTGAGTTTGATGTCCACTTAAAAGAAACATCACATCACCCAACAAAATATGACTGTCAATAAGTGAGTGATAAGAAGGATTTAGTGTTTGTCTAATTGGTGCTCGAGGGTACAAATGCAAGCGATCATTCTTATGAATGATGCAGAATCTCTGCTGAATTGAAGTTGATAGTACTTAGGTTAAATAAAAAGGAAAGATGGATTATGGCAAAGCGTAATGCTTGTGGGAGCACTTCACCCTAGGATCCATAGATAGTGCCAATGTGATGCTGAAGATCCCCTAGGAATAGCCTAAACGTCTAATAAACAAACTTAATTTAATCCTCACTACTCTGAAAATCTCATGCGATACTCAACTAAAGATGATTCTAATTTTGTACTCTAGAACTATCCCTAATTACACTACTGAATTCCATGAGCTTTGGCCACTTTCTGTATTAAGCACATAGAAATACATTTTTTTTTTTTTTTTTTTTAGGCTTGGCAAGCAGTTCCAAAACCTAATGAGCCCAAAAGGTAAGTAATCACACCTATGCTAATTTACTGTATCTTTTCTCATGTACACATAAAAATAAATTTTACATGTCATCTGTGTGCAGCCTAATGAGTCAAGGATTCTTATGTGCAAAGAAAACTTTGAAGATTATTTCTTGATAAGGAAACTGAAACCCAGAGAGATCATGCTATTTCCATCCACCCCCGGGTCATTTACGTTGGAGTTCTTTGGAGGAAACTTCTCTTATTGAAAGTAGATGGAATTCATAGAGGGAAGGAAAGTAAGTGACCACAGCAGAGAAGCCTATGTTAGAATATGGCTTTAAATGGGTGAATTTTTCTGTCAAGCAAAAGAGCATGTTGAACGCCATCTAATGCAATAAAGTGTAACAGATATCCCTTCAGTTTCCATACAAAGAGCTCATGGGTTTAAAAAGAGAGAAAAGCATCAGGGCATAGGCATATAAATTTTCAATCTTTCATCTGCGATGACACCATCCCACAGAAGTAGTCAATGCTTGACTCCCATAGCAACATACATGCATTTCTGGAAAATGAAGCTTCAAAGTTTTTCTCCACTTAAGTAGTCTGTGGTTTTTAACTATGGTTTACTTCTTTAAGGATTCATACGTTATTGCATTCTGGAACTTTTTCTTCGAGGCTTCCCAGAAAACCACATGCATTTAAACAGTTATTTTACTTGTGCGGACAAAGAGGAAGAGAAAGAGAATTACCTTCCATTAGGAGACTGATTAAATTTCATGAATAGTTAATGCTAGAGTAAAGGCATCTGATGTTACTGGTTTTCATAGGCTAATAAAATATATGTTCTGTTCTAAGGTGACCAATATGACTGAGTCTTAGACATTCCCAGTGATCTACCGTTATGTTCAAAACACCTGTGATGTAACCCGTGTTATTGTTACTTACCTAAAGTAAAACAAAATATGTGGACATCTTTAGAACACCTACCTTATAATGTTGCTAAAATATTTATAAGATTAAGAAATGAAATATATGGGCTGGCAACATAGCAGACTAAAGTGCCTGCTTACGCAAGCTTAGGCAAGTGTAGGCGCGCCCAGGTTTGATCCCCAGCAGCAGGTGCCATGCTGGCCCTTCCCCCAGGCACACTAATCCTGCCAGACTCCAGGCCTAGTCACATAGGCCTGAATCCCAGCACTGGGAGGGCTGAAAGCAGGAGGATCACCACAAGTTCAAGCTGCGTGATGAGACCCTGCAACAACAAAATATATGAAGAGGAGGAGGAGGAGGAGGAGGAGGAGGAGGAGGAGGAGGAGGAGGAGGAGGAGAAATATTCAAAAGTAATCTGTTTTATAGAATTTTATCTGGGAGATGCCATAGTTTCCCTCAAAAAATGCTAACTATCCATTGAACTAATAGTCTGTTTTTTCATTCATGTTCTCATTAGGGAAAATGGTTGCAGGAACTTTCTTTTACAGCTTCTTACAGCTTCTGTTTTACTATATAAGCAAAACAGAAGCAAAAAACTTCAACAGTAAAAGATAATAGCTGGCCATAAACCCCAGACATCAGGAAATGGACCACAGCTCTTGAAGATGCATAGCTCCTTATCAACTGTCATGTTCAAGCCCAACAGACTGAGACCCAACATTAAGTCTTTATTTCCTTAGAAGCAATTACTAGGCATTTTGGACACCATTTTAGAAAAAAATAATAATACATACTACAAGAAGTCCTTAAGTGAATTATGCAGTCTTTATATGAAATATAAATTATTTTTCTCTATTTTTACTGTAAATAAGTAGGAAATGTTTGGGGAAAATACAATTAATCAAAGGGCAGAAGTGAGTCGCATATCTTTTGCTAGTGTCACCGGTTATAAATTGTCTAGGAAAGCTTGTGAAATTCAGACAACCTTCTTTTTCTGTGGAACAGCATTGGGCAAGATCTGCAACATTTGTTATCTCTATTAGGAAAATTACATTTTCTGCTGTGCTATACAGTTGGTTCTTTGTATTTGTTTTCTGGAAAGAACCAGTCAAATTAAAACGATGTAAATTATAAGATGGTATAGAACCATCGGGTAAGTATTTTATTTAAAAGGCCGGCCAACCTTTTAAATCAGCTCAGTGGCTTAAAGCGCCTGCTCAGGCAGAGGCAGGCAGAGACCACAGGTTCCATCCCCAGGCCTGCCATGCAAGCCCCATCTCCAGGGTGTGCTGAGTCAGTGATTGAGACTAGGCACGGTGACAGGGGAGGCTGAAAACAGGAGAAATCACTCAAGTCCGATCTAAGTAGTGAGACTTTGTAGACCAGGTAATAAAATACATAAAAAATGAAATAAATATTTTATTTAAATCACTTACGGTCACAGTTACACTTGCTAAATTTCAGTGACTTCATACCTTCAAATATAATGTGAAGAAATGAGATGTCAGAAAAATGGGAAAAAATATTTTGAAACAGTAACATGTTAGTAGCGTGTGCTGCAATAATGTATCTTTCCTTTTTAGCAGGGAAGAAATTTATAAACATAAGAACAATATTTCAAAATTAATGAATAAGATTCACCTGGATGCTTTAACAATCTAGATTTGTGAACTCTTACAAACTCTCAGAGGCAGTGAATAGAGCCTGGAAACACAAGAAATGAGTTCAGGGCAGAAGTATCAGTGTTTTAAAATCCTACTCCTCAATATTTCTGATGACCAGACTGCTGCTGCTGATGCTGTCTTAGCAACCTCGCCTGATGGTTCCCTGACTCCAGACCCCTAGGAGATTCACCACATAGTTTAAAAGCTATCAATTTATATTCATGAAATTCTTCTATATTGTGCATTTATTGATATTCATGTTTAGTTAGTATTTGGTTTATCTCCATTAATTTATTGTCAAAAAACATCGTGATAATTTATACTTTTTTATTTTCATGATGCATAATTTGGAAAACATATGTTTTGTGTATGACATAATGCCTGGAGTGTTTTTTATGTTCCTAAATTGTATGTATTCACACTTCTGCCTCCAATGTGTGAGAAAGTTCCAGTCTCTCTGAATCTTCACCAGTGTTTATTTTTCATTTTAGTTATAGTAATGTTTTTGACATACTATCATATCATAGTCATGCTAACAAATTTGAAGTATTACTTTACCATTTTCCTAAAAATAATGAATTTACTCCTCTACTTGTAAGTGTACTGGTAGCCTTATTAAATCTTATCAAATCTTGTCCATTTTACTATTAAACTCTCTTATTGTCTTATAGAGTAGGCTTTTAAAACATATACAGAGCATGAGCCTTTTAACTAAGTCCATAGCTTGCTTTTTTATGGCTGATGTATTTTAATAACATAGATGAATTTTAATACAACCCAGAATTCAATGTTTCTTGTATACCTAATACTTTATATGCCCTACTGAAGATTTCCTTGACTTTGCTAAGCCATAAAAATGTACGTCTCTGCTTGCCCTGAGATTTTCCTTGTTTTGCCTGAACATTTCACTCAGCGAAATACCTGGAGTCGATCTTCCGTAGTGGGTGAGGTGGAAGTCAAACTCCTTTCTGTTATTACTGTTCTTCTGTGGTTGTTCTCAGCTACCTGTTTGGCCTCTCAGGTTTTCATTTAATGGAAAGATGAACATTCTTCCCTGTACACAGTGTTCTTTGTCATAAATCCAGAGAACGTCCATGCATATACTGATTAATTTCTAAACTCTGCTCTGCTCCATTTGTCGTTTATGCTTATGCCCAAGACACAGCATTGTGTGCTACCTTGTAACTGCACTGGTAACTCTGGCCTCTGTGGCTATGAAGTTGTTATGCTTAAGTAGGGAACACTATGGTGGATGTGAGCACACGGAGCAGGTATTTTCTGATTGTTTTGCAGAGCTATGTGAATTTCATATTCTTAATTCTGGGCTAACTTTTAAAAGTATTTTAAATTAGTATAATAAAATATAAAAATGCACATTATCATGGGTACCACACAATATTTTTATAGATGTCTTTAATACATAATATTTATTTTTTATAAACTTTTTTTTAAATTTTTTATTTTTTTTTCTTATTTCAGAACCTTTATTTGTTTATTCACTCATTTTTATTAAAGAATTTTTTATTTTATTTATTATTTTTATTCTTGTTTCAGAACCTTTGTTTGTTTATTCACCCATTTTTTATGGCTGGCTCAGCCCACCCTGAGGGCAGGGCTGGCGCAGCATGTGGTGCCGGGGATTGAACCGCGGTCCCTGAAGCCTCCCAAGCTTCCCCAAGCAGGCGCTTTAGACCACTGAGCCATCCCGCCGGGCCCCTTCAATACATAATATTTAAATCAGGTTAAACATACTGTTGTGAAACATTTCCTCCTTTTTTTAGGGAGAGGATTTTCAAAATGTTTTCTTCAATCTTTTTGAGACATAGAGTAGGTTTTAGGCCACTTTAAGACTAAGAAATGTTCCAGATCACAATATTTTAACATAACTAAATTGCAAGGTGCACATTTAAGCTGGACAAAGTCACGTTCTAGTGCAGAGTTTCCATAGATGCATGGACTGGCAGTCGTAACAGATTGGCCCTGGTGCTTCCTAGCATGGCGTCTGTGTTTCTTACGACACATATTTCTTCCCGTCCACTTAATTGGTGAAAGTTCAGCAATTTGTTCCTGACAACAAATCTAGTCATAACTCTGTCAAATAAAAGCAGCTGTTCACATAATGCATTGCACTGTGAACCTGGATGAAATAGATTTTTAATTTGAAGCAAGGTATAAAATATCGCCCCCTATTAGTGATTTCATGTTCTACCTACTAGTCTGTCAATTAGAATAATAAAAAGATAAAATTCATTCAGATCATTAGGTAAAAGATGTCTAGCCCAAAAAGACTCATAGGTAAGGATCTGAAAATAGAAACAATTTTTTTTTTAATAAATCAAGAAAAGAATCTTGCTTGGAAAAGCAGAAATGGGTGTGGGGAGCTTTTATGGTTTGGAGTTTTGCAAAGGGAAAAATATGATACATGACATATTTTATATTAGTTTATAAGGTATCACCCAAAGAATCATAAAAGAAATACAGGAACTCTGTCTGCAGCTGGGAGCCTGTATCCTAACATCCTGCATGAGTCCAGAAGAAAACCTAGAATTCATAACTATGCCTCCCACAAATTCAACTGGAGACCTAGAGCCCACAATAAAGTCTCAGGCAGATCTGCTTCATGGATCTGTGCTGGAAAGGCCCAAGGATCAGTGGTGGAAGCTGGAGAGCCTGTGCCAGAGGGTTGAAGGTTCTGTGCTGGCAGGCTGAGTTGTCTGAACTGGGACCAGGAAGCAATGCTCAAGGTAAGCACCAGAGTTCCCCCGAAGGTACCACAGCCATCCTCAGCAACAGTGAGGTACCGAGCTCCACCAGCAATAGGGAAAGCTGAGTTCGCATCAGAAAAAGCCAATGCAATAACCTTCATGAGGCTGAGCAGCGCACGCTCTTCCCCTGGGGAGTCTGGAAGCGATGCTCAAAATGAGGACCAGAACTCCCCAGAAATGAACTACAGCCACTCTCAGTGACAGTGAGGTCCCAAGCTCCAACAAGAATAGCCAAATTCATTGGGAAGGCCAGCAGGACAAGGTCCTCCAGCAGAACGGCCCAGGAGAACTGGCCGCAGCCAACAGGTTCTCCAAACAGCGTCCTGAACAACACCGCAACAGCTTCTGCCACTCTGCCTCTTACGCTGCTGTCAACAGTCTGCAGGGAGACCTCCCGCAACCCACACCACGCTGGTTGGGTGCGAGAAGTCGACCAGCACTTAGCTATCCACTACAGGAGCAGAAGGAGTTGGTTATAATTTCTTCCTCTGATTACATTTACAACAATCAGCATTGGGGCCTGGCGGGATGGCTCAGTGGTCTAAAGCGCCTGCTTGGAAAAGCTTGGGTGGCTTCAGGGACCGCGGTTCGATCCCCGGCACCACATGCTGCGCCGGCCCTGCCCTCGGGGCGGGCTGAGCCGGCCATAAAAATGATTGAATAAACAAAGATTCTGGAGGTTCGCGGCTGGATCTGTGTTGCTGCGGCGTTGGCGAACCCCGCGCAGGGCAGCCGCACCCACAGAACCACCTTGGAGGTGCGAAATACACAGCTCCGAGGGACGGACTAGTCCTCGCGTGCCGCACCTCAGCTGCGCCCGGTCAGGAGACCGGGCTGTGTGTTCCCCGGACCTGCCAGGTGCTCGCGGCTCCGGAGGGGCGCGCGACATCGGCGCCCGGAATGGCTTCGGCGGGCAGCGGTATGGAGGAGGTGCGCGTGTCAGTGCTGACTCCGCTGAAGCTGGTCGGGCTGGTGTGCATCTTCCTGGCGCTTTGTCTGGACCTGGGGGCAGTGCTGAGCCC